>PVIH01023524.1:0-14132 GCA_004025045.1 Sigmodon hispidus | reverse complement strand
ACCGCCTCTTAACTGAGCTATGGGGGATCCAGTGCCTCTGACCTTCAAGGGCACCTGCATTCATGTACACATGCATACACGGAACTTAAAAATACAAAGTAAGGGCTGGAGAGATGGCTCAGAGGTTAAGAGTATTGACTATTCTTCCAGAGGTCCTGAGATCAATTCCCAGCAACCACATGGTGGCTCACAGTCATTTATAATGGCATCTGGTACTCTCTTCTGTATACTGTATACATAATAAATAAATAAATCATTAAAAAGAAAAAAATACAAAATAAGTAAAAACAAAGGTAGAAGATGGGTGTAGTGGCACAGCCTGTCTAAAAAACAAACAAAAAAGAGAACAGTTTCTAAACACATATATCTCTCCTCTCGTTTCTTGCCTAGAATGTGGAGCAATGGAACCATGATGACAAAACACCTTGTCATATGGTTAGCATGGAGGAAAGCAGAATCTAGGTCCCTGTGACGACTTCGTGCAGCTACAGAAGCCATATCCCGTGTCTGAGTCTCATTAAGGAAGTGAATCAAAGCACTTTCCCCCAGAGGGAGCCCAGGTTTGAATTCTCCACCCTAATGCTCCTGTGTCTTCCATTGCCCTTTATCTGATACAAGTCTGAGTCTGTGCAGCCTAAAGGCTGTCTTGGGTCTGTCCCTGGTCTGTGTGCCCTGTGTGCTTGTTTCTAACAAAGGGTTTTGCTCCCTCTTGTATTGGCCAGCTCAGGCAGCTTCACATGGGGAAGAATGAAGGACACTTCACACAAGGCTCAAAGAGAGTTACAAGGAATTAAGTCACTGACCCAGCAGTTATGGTGGGTATTTGTTTAATAAAGTTTGATTTCTAGCAGTGGTGGGGATGGCTCACACTTTTAATCCCAGTACTTAGGAGGCAGAGGCAGGCTGATCTCTGATTTGAAGCCAGCCTGGTCCACAGAACAAATTCCAGGACAGCAAGGGCTTCACAGAGGAACCTTGTCTGGAAAAAACAAAACAATAAATAAATAAAGTTGCTTTGGGCTTATAGTCAGTCTGTCTTTGAACCATCAGCCCACAAATAATGACACAGAGATTTATTATTAATTATGAAGGCTTGGCCATTAGCTTAGGCTTGTTCCCAAATAGCTCTTATAACCTAATTAACCCGCTTATATTAAACTTTTACCCTTTCCCTTTTCTGTACAGCCGATTTGTTTCAGTCTCATTGGCATCCTCTGTGTGCCTAAATTCCTCTCCCCGTTTCTCACCTCAGGACTCTGGCCTATCCTCTCCTGCCTGGCTATTGACCATTCAGCTCTTATTAAACCGATTACATTGACATGTCCTTTACATAGTGTAAACAAATACTCTACAGCATCTGTCTTTGCTGTTTTCAGCATTTATTATCATAACATGCTCACCCAAACACCCACATGTGCATTATTCATGGGCCAGGGGCTTGGAAGAGTATATAACTGAAGGTTTAGGTTGTAAAAATTGATTATATCCAAAGCAGGAAAATTTGATTGTTACATTACATTGTTCTTTTTTTTTTTTTTTAAACTTTATTTATTTATTTATTTATTTGCCTTGGTGTTTGCCTGGAACTGGAACTACAGACAGTTGTCAGCTGCCACGTGGGTGCTGGGAATCGAACTCAGGTCCTCTGGAAGAGCAGACGGTGCTCTTAACCTCTGAGCCATCTCTCCAGCCCCTTCTTCACATGTTTGTAAGTCCTTTTCAGCTGGTCTTTGTAAGGATCACCCCCAAACTTATCAACTTTAAACAATTATTTGTAAAAGGAAATTCTATACTTTATTTCTCTTGGTTCTGTGTGGTGTCTTTGGGCTTACTCAGCAGGTCTAGGGTCACAGATGTCTTGACCTTTGTTTTCTTTTCTTTTTTTTTTTTTTTTAAACTTTATTTATTTATTTATTTATTTGCCTTGGTGTTTGCCTGGAACTGGAACTACAGACAGTTGTTAGCTGCCATGTGGGTGCTGGGAATCGAACCCGGGTCCTCTGGAAGAGCAGCCAGTGCTCTTGCTCGAGCCATCTCTCCAGCCCCCGGCCTTTGTTTTCTGTTGGACGAGATACAGTGCTTTTCCACATGACCTTTCTCTCCACATGGTCTTTTATCCATTGTTAATCTAGCTGGAGCTTCTTTGTGGGGTGGCTTGCTTTTAAAAGAATGAAAAGAAAGCTACCAGGCATCTTAAGGGCTTGACCTGGTTCTGGCCCAGGCTCTAGGCAAATGCAGCAAGCACACAGAGGCTGCTTTTGCCTTAAAACATTGACTCAAGTTAGACTCAGGCTGTGTCCTACACCTGCGGTCACCTCAGGTTCCAGGAAGAACAAAGCCTTTGAAGAGGGACCCCTCCCACCAGATCAGATGACAAAGCTACATCCTGGTGCTGAGGTTATCTCACAGAAACACGTGATTCACAGATTAACAACCAGAAAAGATCAGTAGTTTACCAACTGCCCTGCTGGACGGGAGCTGAGACTGTGATGAACTGGGCCACTCCTAACCAGCACTCTTAATTCTGCTTATATCGTTCTTTTTGCCCTGGATTTCTGCTGAAAGCAAAGCTTGTATCATTATCCTGAAGATGAACTTGAATCTGTGGACTCACTTTATGTGTTCCTTTCCCCAGAGATGAAATCTCCTTTCCCCGAGAGATGAAATCTTCTTTCCCTGCTTTACACCATTATTCACTGCCTTAATTAATACATTGAAATGAGTGACACGCCTGACCTGTTAGAGCTGCTGGAGCTGAGGCTTCTGCTCAAAAACTCCACTTACATCGTGGGTGAGTCACATGCCTTGGGGCATCGGGCATTAGTAACTAGTAACCCTAAATACCTGAGAAAGATTGAATGCCCATACAGAAGTTGGGATCACTTTTGTTATAGGGACTCCTTTGTTTTCCCCTACAGACAAGGTTTCTCAGTGTAGCTTTGGCTGTCCTAGAACTTGCTCTGTAGACCCGGCTGGTGAACTCAGAGACTTAACTGCCTTTCCCTCCCAAGTGCTTAGATTAAAGGCATGTGCCACCACTACCTGACAGCAAGTATCTTAATTTATGGCTTTCTTGGTTGTGTTACTATAAAAAATTGATGAACCTGTTACCATATTGGAACATGGTATTTGGGGTATCCTGAATCCATATTTCTGTGCAATAGTAGATCATATTTGGCTCCAGAATAAACTCTTATTCCCTCTGAGGTGGGAGCTCTGAAGGGTGGTTGTTGTTGTTGTTGTGTTGTGTGTTGACAGACTCTGATATAACACTAGAATCTTATGTTCTCTGTCTAAAGCAACTAGGGTTTTTTGGGAGGAGGGGGCTCAAGCCCAGAGATCTGCCTGCCTCTGCCTCTTGAGTGCTAGGTTTAAAGGCATACACCACCACCGCCTGGCTGTATCTAAACTTTTAACATACAAAATGGAACAATAAAATTCTTCTGATGTTTCTCCTGCCTGTAATTAGTACTTTTTTATTTGCTTATATGATTCAGCCTCTGTGGCCGGTCCCCCTCTTGTGGACTGGTTTATCACCAGGCCGAGAAACCTACAGAGGCAGATTAGCAGATATCCCAGTTCTCTCAAGACTGAGAACTGTTCAAACACGGGGGAATTAAAACTGTCATTTAGAAGCTACTTTTGTTACAAACTATTGACTCTTCATTTGGGCCCCAAAGCTGAAGCATAAAGATAAGTCTTTGTTTTTAACCTGCAGTTTGTGGATTCCAGAAGAGTAATTATCAGCCAATCCCAACTTTCCCCCCACCCCACACATACAGATGAGGGTGATTACTTATAAGGACAAGCTGAACTCTAGAGCAGAAATAATCATCTGTGGTAAGCAGTGATGCAGATTAACGATTTATCAACCACTCTACCGGACTAGAGCTGAGGCGACATAAACTGGGCCAACACTGCTTAATTATCATACTTTTTGCTCATAGCCCAACAGTCCTTCCTCTATTTGAACTCAAAGGTTTTCCTTCTTCGCTTCCCGATGCATCCATTAAGTCTCTTCTCTCTGCTTTTCACCTGGTTGTCTCTTTGGTTGGCATATTGGGACATGTAGGGAAGTTGTTGAAGTGGCGACTCCACCCCTGAAACTGGAAACAAAGTAGCAATCCTAGAAAGGCAGGGTGGATTCTATTTATTTATTTATTTATTTATTTATTTATTTTTTTATTTTTTTATTTATTTATTTAATTATTTGCCTTGGTGTTTGCCTGGAACTACAGACAGTTGTGAGCTGCCATGTGGGTGCTGGGAATCGAACCCGGGTCCTCTGGAAGAGCAGATGGCGCTCTTAACCGCTGAGCCATCTCTCCAGCCCCTATTTATTTATTTTTGACACAGTGTCTCAGTCTATGGCTCTAGCTAGCCCAGAACTTGCTATATAAACCAGGCTGGCCTCAAATCACAGATTCTCCTGCCTCTGCCTTCAGATTGCTGGGACTTAAAGGTGTGCACCACTATGTCCCAAAGTAATAAGGATTCAAAGAGAGGGATAGATTTCTACTTTTCTATTTTGCTTCTTTTTTTCTATTTAATTATATACTTTTATTTTTTATAATTCTTATTGTGTGTATACAAGGTAATTTTGTGTGGTCACATGGGGCCAGAGTACAACTGTGTGGAACTGGTCCTCTTCTGCCTTTACATGGGTTCTCAGGATTGAACTCAGATTATGAGGCTTGCAGGCAAGGACCTCTACGCGTGGAGACATCTTGCCAGCTTCCTGCATCAACCTTATTTTATTTTCAAAGATTTATTTTTATATTTTGTGTATGAGTGTCTTTAAAATTTATTTATTATGTATACTGTGTTCTGTCTAAATGCCAGAAGAGGGCACCAGATCGAATTATAGATGGCTTTGAGCCACCATGTGGTTGCTGGGACTCGAACTCAGGACCTCTGGAAGAACAGTCAGTCCTCTTAACGTCTGAACCATCTCTCCAGCTTGTATATGAGTGTTTTGCCATGAATGTGTGTATGTGAAGAGTGTACATGCTTGGTCCTCAAGGAGGTCAGAAGAAGTCAGACCCCCTAGAAGAGTTACAGATAGCTAAACCACCAACTGGGTGATGAGGATCAACCCTGGTTCCTCTATAGGAGCACCAAGCACTTGTAACAGAGGAGCCATGTCTCTAGCCGGGTTTGTTTTTGAGACTGTCTATGTAGACTAGACTTCCTTAGATCATAGAGAGTCTTCACTGCTCCCTGAGTGCTGGGATTAAAGGCATTTTAAAAATTGTGTATTTTTATTACTCTTATTATTATTTTATGACTTGGATGACCTCAGTTTTATTGGCAACATCCAAAGCCTCAGAGTCAGGAGCCAGTCAATCATGTGCATTCTGCAGGCCTGAGCAGGGTGTTGGTCTGGTACATCAGTGTCACAGATTTTCTGCCCAGCTTGTTTGATGGGGTGCTTGTTGGCCTTACACCCACAATAAACACAAATAGGCTGCCTTCCCTCTTCTCTGTGCCCAGTGGTCAGGGGAACTTAGTGATGACATCATGGTCAAGCCTGTCTTTCTGGGGATGCTCTTGTGAGGTACTTGGGCCGTCTCTCACAGGACTGTGAACACCAAAGATGAGGATCTTTTGTGACTGGATGTCTTTCTGTCCTGTCTCTTTCACTTCAGTGTCTTTTGTCTGCTTTGGCTTTAACTGAGAGCAGTTGGATGACACAATGTCCTTCTCTTTAGCAACATCTTGGTGAAAAAAACATGTCCACTACAACTCTTTAAAAAAATTTGTTTATTTAAATATATATACAGTATACAGAAGAGGGTATCAAATGTCATCATAGATGGTTGTGAGCCACCATGTGGTTGCAGGGAATTGAACTCAGGACCTCTGGAAGAACAGTCAGTGCTCTTAACCTCTAAGCCATCTCTCCAGCCTGCACTACAACGCTTAAAGGAAAGCATTTGCTTACAGTTTATTATCAGCCTGATGGAAGACACAGCAGCACACAGAAAGTAGCTGAGAGTTCTACATCTGGACCTCCAGGCAACAGGCAAAGAGAGGCAGTGGGCCCGGCTTGGCCTTCTGAAACCCTGAAGCCCATCCCCAGTGACACACTTTCTCCAACTAGGCCACTTAGTCCAAGGAAGCCACACCTTCTAATTCCTCTTAAGGAGTACCACTCCCTAATGACCAAGCATTCAAATATATGAGCCTGTAGGGCTCATTCTTATTCAAAAACAAACTTTTTTTTAAAAAAAAAAAAACTCTATTTATTTATTATTTATTTATTTGCCTTGGTGTTTGCCTGGAACTGGAACTACAGACAGTTGTTAGCTGCCATGTGGGTGCTGGGAATCGAACCCGGGTCCTCTGGAAGAGCAGACGGTGCTCTTAACCGCTGAGCCATCTCTCCAGCCCCATTTTTTTTTTTTTGAAACAAGGTTTTTTGCTGAACCTAGAGTTTGCTAATTCAGTCCTAAAGTTTGCTATTTCAGTTTGGCCAGCTAGATATTCCTTCCAAACCCTCCTGTTTATGACTCTTCAGCTCTGGGGTTACCTATACATTGCCATAAGTGACCTTTAGATGGGTGCTTGGAGTCCAAACTTAGCCCCCATGCTTGCACAGCAAATTCTTTATGCACTGAGCCATCTCTCTAGCAATCTTTGCCTGAAATTGAACTCTGGAGGCTAACTTCCTTTGGTTCAAAATTCTAAAGATTTCAGGCCATCCTTAATTTGCCCCCACTGCTTTTGTACCTGTAGTGAGGCAGCATATCATGGCTGAGGATTCTGAGACAGAGCAAAACTATTAACTTCATGGCTGGGAAGTAAAAGAGAGAGGAAAGAGAACTGAGACTAGGTCACATTATGCCCTCAAGGGCACAGCCACAGCAGCCTCTCCTAGGGTTTGAATATAAATGTTCCCACAGCCTCATGTTTGAGTCAGCACCTGGTGGCACTGAATAGGGAGACTGTGAAATCCTTTGGACACAGGGCCCACCTGCTTGCCACACATAGAGCTGTAGGTGTGGGAGATGCCAGTTATAGATAGACTAGTTCCTCTCCTAGTCCAGTGTCTGCATTGATGGCCGGTGTGATTAACCAGTGGCCTCACACTTCTCTTGTCTCAACCATAAGTTGCCTTTATTTCAGTGTCTCCCTGGCAGACTTTTCTGTTAGCAATGAGCCAGAGTAAACCCTTCCTTCCTTAAAATGCCTGTTTTAAATATTTTGTCAGAGAAAAGTAACTAATCAAACTTGTTACTGGGAGAGAGGGACCAGGAGAGGTAGCCCACTTGTTAGGAGCTTTGCTGTTGGTGCAGAGGACTTGGGTTTGATTCTCTGCTCCCACAGGCAGCTCACAACCATCTGTAACTCCAGCTCCAGAGGATATGACATGCTCTTCTGGCCTCTATGGATACTGCTGTCATGTGTGGACAAGAAAAGACAACAGGGTGGTGCTTGCAGCTTGTGCCTTTAATCACAGCATTTGGGAAGCAGAGGAGATCATAGTGAGGTCAAGGCCAGTCTGCTTTATGTTTAACTTTATTTATTATTTATTTATTTATTTGCGTTGGTGTTTGCCTGGAACTGGAACTACAGACAGCTGTTAGCTGCCATGTGGGTGCTGGGAATCGAACTCGGGTCCTCTGGAAGAGCAGCCGGTGCTCTTAACCGCTGAGCCATCTCTCCAGCCCCGCCAGACTGCTTTATAAAGTGAGTTCCAGGACAGCCAGAACTACACAGAGAAAACCTGTCTCACCCCCAGCCCCTCACTGAGCTGAACTGTTAAGTTTGTACTACTTCCTTATCCTGTGCATTGAGGGGAACCAGACCATTTGAGGACATCCCAGATCAAAACAACAGCTTCTCAGCCTGGCAGTGGAGGTGCAGGCCTTTGATCCCAGCACGTGAGAGGAAGATGCTGGTAGATATTAAGTTCCAGGGCAGCCTGCTCTACAGAGCTAGTTCCAGGACAGGTAGGGCCATTACACAGGGCAACCTATGTCAAAGCAAACAAAAACTACAGTGCCTACCAGACCCCTTCACCCCTGGCACTACAGTCAAATGTGGGAGTGGCTAGCAAGGCAAGTTATATACTGAAGGTTTTACACTGTAATCCTTCTCCTCTTTGTTCATTACTTTTTAGTTTTTGTAGGTGTATGTGTATTACCTATGTGTATTCAGAGGGGTGTGTGTGTGTGTTTGAGATAGGGTCTCATGGGGCCAGAGAGAAATCATTGTTCTTGCAGAGACCAGGGTTTGTTTTCCAGAACCCACAAGGTGGCTCACTGCCACCTGTGACTGCAGTCCCAGGGGATCTGACCTCTGCAGGTGCGTGCATGCACACACACAAAAATGAAAATAAAAGGCAGTAAGACAGTATCTCACTGTGTAGTCCAGACTGGCCTGTAACTCACAGGCAGAGCCCAGAGTGCTGGGACTAAAAGCCTGCAAACACCATGTGTAGCAGTATTTTTTCATAGGGACTGCCAGCTTGCAAATAATGACACAGAAACTTATTATTGATTATGAAAGATCAGCCTTTAGCTGAGGCTTGTCTCTTATAACTTAACCCATTTATATCAATCTACATTCTGCCAGGAACCTTTTTTTTTTTTTTTTTTTAAAGATTTATTTATTTATTATGCATACAGTTTTACAGAAGAGGGCACCAGACCTCATCATAGATGGTTGTGAGCCACCATGTGGTTTTGCTGGGAATTGAACTCAGGTCCTCTGGAAGAACAGTCAGTGCTCTTAACCTCTGAGCCATCTCTCCAGCTCCCTGCCAGGAACCTTTACTTCTCTCGAACCTCCTGGTTCTTCTCTATGTCCAGCTGTCAACTTCTTTCTTCTTTCCAGAGTTTAATCCCTGTCCACAAGTCCTGCCTATATCTCCTGCTAGCTATTGGCTATTCACTACTCAGTTTTTTTATTACACCAACCACAGCAATATATTTTCAAACAATGTACAAATATCTCACAACAACCAACTATAACTAGCATTTCTTACCTTAGTTTTTTAAGATTTATTTATTTATTATGTATACAGTATACAGAAGAGGGCACCAGACCTCATCATAGATGGTTGTGAGCCACCATGTGGTTGCTGGGAATTGAACTCAGGACCTCTGGAAGAACAGTCAGTGCTCTTAACCTTTCAGCCATCTCTCCAGCCCCTCTATTAAAAATTTTAGCCTGCTAATTGTAGGATATTGGGGGTAAGAGGACTGCTTCAAGTTAAATTCTACTCTGAGCTATATAGTGAGTTCTAAGTCAGCCTGACCTAAAGGAATGAGACCAATCTCAAAACAAATCGAAGTTAAATTTAAAAGGGTCCAGAAAGGTGGCACAGCAGTTTAGACTGTACTGCTCTAAGAAGTGTGTGTGGTTCTCAGATACACACTCACTTGCCAGGCACACACACAAATATAAATATTTTTTTGAATGAGCTATAATGATGGCTCAGGGTTAAAAGCAATTGTTGCTCATACAGAGGACCTGAGTTCAGTTACCAGATCCTACATGGTGGCTCACAAACATCCATAACTCCAGTTCTGATCCCTTGGTTGGTACCAGGAACATACATGTGCATGCATGTAGGCATGTACTACCTCACTTCTTCTTCTTTTTTTTTTTTTTTAAAAAAAACTTTATTCGCCTTGGTGTTTGCCTGGAACTGGAACTACAGTTGTTAGCTGCCATGTGGGTGCTGCCTGGAACTGGAACTACAGTTGTTAGCTGCCATGTGGGTGCTGGGAATCGAACCCGGGTCCTCTGGAAGAGCAGTCAGTGCTCTTAACCGCTGAGCCATCTCTCCAGCCCCACTACCTCACTTCTTAGACTGAATTTTTTTTTTGTTTGCTTGCTTTGCTTTGTTTTCCAATTCAGGGTTTCTCTACGTAGAACAATTTCATTGTTGATACTGTTCTGTTTACCACCAAATATCCACTTGTTCCTGCCTTACAAGTGTTGGGATTAAATATGTGTCTCGGGGCTGGAGAGATGGCTCAGCGGTTAAGAGCACCATCTTCTCTTCCAGAGGACCCGGGTTCAATTCTCAGCACCCACATGGCAGCTAACAACTGTCTGTAGTTCCAGTTCCAGGCAAACACCAAGGCAAAAAATTAAATAAATAAATAAAAGTTTAAAAAAAAATATGTGTCTCATCATTCTCAGATCAAAAAAGATTTTTAATAAAGTTTTTGGTTGTTGTTAATTTTTTTTTTAAACTTTATTTATTTATTTATTTGCCTTGGTGTTTGCCTGGAACTGGAACTACAGACAGTTGTTAGCTGCCATGTGGGTGCTGGGAATCGAACCCGGGTCCTCTGGAAGAGCAGACGGTGCTCTCAACCGCTGAGCCATCTCTCCAGCCCCCGGTTGTTGTTAATTAAAATTGTTCTTACCAGGCATGGTAATACATGACTTTAATCCCAGCACTCATGAGGCAGGGGCAGGTGGATTTCTGTGAGTTTAAGACCACTAGGTCTAAACATCTACACAGCAAGCTCTAGACTAGTCAGAGCTACATAGTAGGACCCTGTCTCAAAAAAGCAACAATAGGGGCTGGAGAGATGGCTCAGCGGTTGGGAGCACTGACTGTTCTTCCAGAAGACCTGAGTTCAATTCCCAGCATCCACATGGCAGCTAACAACTGTCTGTAATTCCAAGATCTGACACCCTTACACAGTTATACATGCAGGCAAAACACCAGTTCACATAAAAATGAAATAAATAAACAACATTAAAATTGCTCTCCCTTTTTTTTTCAGTAGAAGTGGAATTTATTAAAAAGATTTAAAAAACAAAAACAGAAACAACAACAACAAGAAAAGCCCCATAGATTTAAGTACAGAGTGCTGAGAGAGAGGGGGGGCACCCCCGAGAGTGTGGGTGTGGGCTGCTCAGGAGTGTCGCTCATGTCCTCTGACCATGTCCTACCTGTATATAATGACCTTAATTACTCTAATCCTCCCCCACTCGTCCCCCTCCCACCTCCGTCAATCCTTCTCCTCTCTACAAATCCCTCCCTTCATGTGGCAAACTTGTTTACCTGTTTCCTTTACACTTCGATTTTGTTTTGTTTTTTTGACACAAGGTCTCTCTATGTAGTCTTTGCTGTCTTGGAATTCACTATGTAGCTCTGGCTGGCTTTCAACTCACAGAAATCCACCTGCCTCTGCCTCCTCAGTGCTGGGATTAATGCATGCTCCACCATGTCCAGCATCACACACCATTTTAAATGTTATATGTGCACGTGTGTATGTGGGCAAGTGACTTTTCACACATGAATCTTGAGCACAGAATGTATATCACCAGACTTGGTGATAATTACCATTTCCTGCTGAACCCTCTCTGGTCCTCACATTCACATCTTTCTGTTTTGTTTTATACCCACTGAGTTTAACTAAGGCCATTCATATAACTGTGGGTTCAGATCTAGCCCTTAGGCTGGGCATGATGGCACAAGCCTTTATTCCCAGTACTCAGGAGGCAGAGCCTGGTCTACATAGTGAGATTCAAGATAGAGCTATGTAGAGAGATCCTGTCTCCAAACAAACAAACAGAAAAACCCAGCTATCTACTGAAGCTTCATGGGCTCACCAGTGAATTTACAACTGAGGATTTGAGTAACTATATTTACCATTCATACCCCCTTAATTGACAGTGTCAAAATAAAAGTACATTCAGAAGGCAGTCCACTGAGTAGTATCTCAGAGCAGAAAGAAATATAATAGTGTTAAGGATGGCACAATCTTCTGCCCAGTTGGATTGATAGTAGGGCTTAAGTTTTGGAGAAATCCTTAGTCTAAAACTGTTTCTAGGGCTGTATGATGGCTCACCAGATGGAGATGTCTGTCACGCAGCCCAACAACCTAAGTTCAGTCCCTAGAACCACATACACTCAAAATAAAGTCATTTACAAATCCAGATCTTTGGGAATGGTGATGATAGTGCCTGAAGTTCTTTTCTTCCTTGAATTTATTGACCCATATTGCAAAAGGAATATCCTTAGAGAGTTATTCAGGTTTAATTAACATTAGATTGATTAGATTTTCATTAGGTTTTCAACATGGTTTGGGTTGGGAAGAAAGATTAAAGATTCAGATCAAACATAGGAGGTACTTGCTTTGAGAACAGGCATCTTTTGGGAAATTTGGGCAGTGAAAACTCATGACACTAGGCACATGCCAGAGTCCAAAGAACATGGAAAGCAGCTTATAAAACCTCAGGACAGGCAAACACCAGGGCAAATAAATAAAAATAAATTAAAAAAAACCCAAAAACCCAGCACACATTTACAAATGTCCCCATTTTATCTGTTAGAGGCATAAGATCAGCAGTTAACCAAACACCCTGACTGTAAACTAGCAACTTTCAACCCACAAAGTGACTGTGTGGGGAGCCAGAGGCGTCCAGGCCTAGGTCTGTGCTACCTAGAAAGGCCTGTTAGAAAAAAACAAAACAATCTCCCAGTTTAAGTAACTTTAAAGAAGCGAAAATGTAAATACTGAAAAGTGGTTTTTTTTTTTTTTTTTTTTTTTTAAACTTTATTTATTTATTTATTTATTTGCCTTGATGTTTGCCTGGAACTGGAACTACAGACAGTTGTTAGCTGCCATGTGGGTGCTGGGAATCGAACCCGGGTCCTCTGGAAGAGCAGGCGGTGCTCTTAACCGCTGAGCCATCTCTCCAGCCCCCGAAAAGTGGTTTTTTATTGTAATCTTTTTTTAAGAGGATGTCTTCTTGATGAACCGATTCTTTTTTATTTAATATGCATTGGTGTATGCCTACGTGTGTGTGAGGGTGTCAGATCTTGGAGTTGCAGACAGATGTGAGTTGCCATGTGAGTGCTGGGATTTGAACCTGAGTCCTCTGGAAGAACAGCCAGTACTCTTAACCACTGAGCCATCTCTCCAGGCCAGAATCTTTTTTTTTTTTTTTTTTTTTTAAACTTTATTTATTTATTATTTATTTGCCTTGGTGTTTGCCTGGAACTGGAACTACAGACAGTTGTGAGCTGCCATGTGGGTGCTGGGAATCGAACCCGGGTCCTCTGGAAGAGCAGAGGGTGCTCTTAACCGCTGAGCCATCTCTCCAGCCCCCAGGCCAGAATCTTTTAATCCTTATGATGCCAATTTTTTTTTCCTTTCTCTTCTTCTCCTCCCCCTTCCCCACTTCCAGGAATGGATTCCTCTGTATAACAGCCCTGGATATCCTGAAAATTGCTTTGTAAAACAGGTTGGCCTAGAACTCATGAAGATCAGCCTGTATGATTGCCTTTTCATTTTTATGTGCCATGCCATATTGTTCCCATTCTCCTCACTGTCCTGTGTTCCCCACTAGCTATTTCCTTTCCTTTCTAGTAGTAATACTTACATATATATATATTTTCATATTGATAACTTTAAAGCAACTATAGCAGGCATAACCTACCAGCAACAGTTTAGTTCTTTATATTTAATGGCCCAGTCTTAGTCGTAGCCCTGTATGGCATGGAACCTGCTAGGCAGTTAGCTGGCCTCAAATTCAGATCCATTAGCTTCTGCCTCTTGTGTGTTGGGAGTAAAGGCATATACCACCATGTCTGGCTTATTTTTAAGTTATTCTCGTATCCTGTGGTGATTATCTGTCAATTTCCCACAGTAGGGAGTCACATGGGAAGAGAATGCCTCCATCACAATAGCATGTAAGAAAGTCTTTGAGGGCATCTTTTTAATTGCTGGTTGATGGGGCACCCTGAGCAAGTGGTCCTGGGCTGCATAAAGCAGCAAGCAGAACAGTGGAGAACAGTGAACAGCCTGTGCTTCAGATTCAGCCTCAAACTCCCTTGAGGACAGACAATAAGATAAAAATAAACCCTTTCTTCCCCAAGTTGCTTTTGGTCAGGGTGTTTATGTCATCAAAAGAATGAAAACTAGGACATACCCAAATATAAACACAAGACAACTTTTAAGACAGGGAATATTTTATTTAAAACCCATCAGTGAAATGGACGGTTTGGGTCTATGACAAATCACTTTAAAGCATAAGCCAGTAGTAACTGTATGAAAGCACACATTGCCACATACAACTTAACTGGTCAGACCACAACTTTCTATGTTGGAACAGAATAGACTTCCCTGTAAAAGCAGCACCTTTGTGACATT
>PVIH01023523.1:0-24656 GCA_004025045.1 Sigmodon hispidus | reverse complement strand
AAGAACCTCAGGAGGTATCACCATCCCTGACTTCAAGCTATACTATAGAGCTACAGTAATAAA
Source organism: Sigmodon hispidus (assembly GCA_004025045.1). Taxonomy (NCBI): domain Eukaryota; kingdom Metazoa; phylum Chordata; class Mammalia; order Rodentia; family Cricetidae; genus Sigmodon; species Sigmodon hispidus. The sequence continues at coordinate 24,593 of PVIH01023523.1, read as the reverse complement.
AACAGCCTGGTACTGGCATAAAAACAGACTTGTGGACCAATGGAATAGAATTGAGGATCCAGACATTAACCCAAAAACCTATGAACACCTGATTTTTGACAAAGAGGCACAAAACATTCAATGGAAAAAAGATAGTTTATTTAACAAATGGTGTTGGCATAACTGGAAGGAAGTGTGTAGAAAAATGCAATTAGATCCGAGCCTGTCACCCTGCACAAAACTCAAATCCAAGTGAATCAAAGACCTCAACTTAATCCCAACCACTTTGAACTTGATAGAAGAGAAAGTGGGAAATACACTTCTACAAATTGGCACAGGCCACCATTTCCTAAATTTACTTGAATTTCAAACATCTTTTCTATTTCTTTTTCTTTCTTCTTATTATCATTATTATGAACAAAGAAGTCACACTTTCCATCCTTGTATATCCTTATTCAAGGTCCCTTCCCCCTCCCATCACATCAGGTCATTCTTTCTTCTCTACAACTCCCCATCCCCTCCCTAGTATCTTTTCTATTTCTAATATTAAATGGCCAAAATAGTAAATGACCAATGACACTTTTGGTCTGTAAGTCAAAAGAATCAAAATTTGGTCAGTAAAGTAATAACTAAAATAATTTAAAATATTGAATTTAAAAGATATATCAGAATATATTCTCAATAAAATCTCTGTATTAATACCAAGAATTTTAGATTATCAACATTTAAATATGTATATTGCAGACAGAGAGAACAATAAAAGTTTAATATTTACTGTTTCAGAATAATCTTTTTGTTCACTGTAAATATTTGTTTTTGCCTAAAGCACTTTTTCATTGGTTTAATAAAGAGCTGAATAGCCAACAGCAAGGCTGGAGAGAAGAGACCTCAATGATAGAATGTAGGCACAAAGGAGATGCCAGTGAGACACAAAGTTGGACTTATAAAACGGAGTAGAAGTATGTGACAGAACATAGCTTAAAAAAAACAAGTGCAGATAGACTTTTCTTTTTGGGCTACTAGGTCACAAAAATAACAGGAAGGCATTATTCATTATGAAAGCTTAAATGAAGCTTAGGTTTGTTTCTAGCTAATTACTATAAATTGAATTAACTCATATTTTTAAATCTATATTCTTCTATGCACTCATTATATTATCATCATTATGCCCATCTTGGTTATTATGCATCTGGCTGATGACTCTGCCTTTCTTCTTCTCCTGAGACCTCCCTATGCCCAGAATACCTGCCTAGCCTTTTCTTGCCTAGATACTGGTTCTTCTGTTCTTTATTAAACAAATCAGAAGGCAAAAATACATCTTTACAGTATAAACAAATTTTTCCATGAAAACAGATTAATTTGAATTATAAGAGCTAATGGGAAAATTCTTAGCTAAGGCCAAGCTTTCATACTTAGTAAGTCTCCATGTCATTATTTGGGGGCTGGTGGTACAAAGAAAGCCCACAAGAAAGACCAGCTACAATTTACTTAGCATATTCCCATGTATTTTAATGCCTATGACATGGGTTAGCCTCAAAATCAAACTGCAGATTTTATGGTTCTTTATATGCCCATTTAATAAATATTAATTTAGATTGATGAGAAATAATTCAGTGATTCTGAGTAAAACTTGGCAAGCAGAGATCAAGGCTTCACCATTTCAGCACTTTTATAAGGTCAATAATATCCCTTAACTTTGAAAACATCAAGAACTTGCATTGCTTCTTAGTTTTTCTAATTTATTTTGTATTTTAAGATTTGATGTTTTTACAATAGCTTTCCATTGAATTGTAGAAAGAGGTATCTGGCCCTGTCTAGAAAGAGGTCTAGACCCAGAGACCTGCAGTCCCAGAGCACCTAACTGCCCACTGCTGCTTAGCCTCCCCCAGAATGACTCAGACACTTATATTAATTTCATGCTCTTTGACCTATGTCTCAGGCATATTGCTAGCTAGCTCCTTCATCTTGATTTAACCCATTTCCATTAATCTGTACTGCCATGTAGCCCACGGCTTACCTATTTCATTATATGTTTTTTCCTGGGCTGCTGGATCTGTCTGCTCCTGATTCCATCTTCCTCCTACCCATGTCAATTTCCTGCCTACTGCTACAGTGCTCACCATAGGCCAAAACAGTTCCTTTATTCAAAAAATTATATTCACAGAAAGACATTCCTGACATTTCCACTCACTGAATAATTTGGCTAATTTGATATTTAATTTCTTTAAGTTTTTCTTCATGAAGATACAGTAAATTTACCATGATTTTATTTTTTCCAAAATTAAAGATTATTTAATTAATTAATTAATTAATTAATTAATTTTAGATCATCTAATTTCTCTTTTCTTCTCTTAATCCATGCCCCCAGTCTTCATTCTTCTGTTCATTCACTCCCTCTTCCTTCCCTTCAGAAAAGTGCAAAACTCCCATGTATATCAGTCAGCCTTGTGATATCAAGTTGCAGAAAGACTAAGAAGTTTCTCTCCTATTAATGCTGGGTGAGGCAACCCAGCAGGAGTAAAGAATCCCAAGAGTAGACAATAGACAGAGACAGCCTCTGTTTTCTCTGACAAGCACCTCACAAGAAGATCTAACTGTAGAATAATTGTATTCTACATTAGAATTCTAATACATTAATATGTATCACTCTTACTGGTTAATAAAAAGCTGAAAGACCCAGTAGCTGAGCAGAAAGTTAGGCAGAAAAGTCAAACTGAGAATGCTGGGAAGAAGAAGGGCAGAGTCAGGGGTTGCCAGCCAGACAAAGAGGAAGCAAGATGAGAATGACTTACTGAGAAAATGTACCAAGCTAAACAGAAATAAGAATTATGGGTTAATTTTAGTCCAAGAGCTAGTTAGTAATAAGCTTCAGCTACCAGTAGAGCAGCTTTTTATTTACCCCTTTTGTCTAATTAAAAAGGAAGGTTTCAGCCTTAATATAGTAAAACCATACATAACAAAACAGTTATGAAGTAAAAATTACAGTAACGCTACTCCATTTGCATTTGGCAAAATTGGAGACAATACTTATCTATCTTATCTCCATTTAAACCACACCACTGCAAAATGTGTGGATGGTCCATATCAGTCATATGCAAGTTCTCTGGGGGGCCTGTGCAATCTCTTTGAGCCCTGAAGAGCTAAGATCAGCTTGTTGTAGTAAGTTTTTTTTGGCTTGTTTGGGGCTGGAGGATTATGACTTGGCACATGTGTGGTGTTGGTTTGGAACTTGTTTTATGTGTTTGTAGTTTTTGTTTTTTAAAAGAAATAAATTATATGTTTATATATTTTATATTGTTTGGTTTATATTTTAAGCACATTATTAGTTAGTTTTTTTTTAATTAACTTATTGTTATGAATTTATTTATTATGTGGCTTGTAGCCCGTGACTTATTTGAATTTTTATATGTTTTTTTTTGGAGGGACGGATGGCGACTAGTAGACTCCACCCTGTAGTAAGTTTTTTTTGGCCTGTTTGGGGCTGGAGGATTATGACCTGGCACACGTGTGGCGCCGGTTTGGAACCTGTTTTATGTGTTTGTAGTTTTTGTCTTTCAAAAGAAATAAATTATATGTTTATATATTTTATATTGTTTGGCCCATATCTTAAGCACATTATTAGCTAGCTCTTTTTTTTTAAATCAACTTATTTTTATGAATCTATTTATTACGTGGCTTGCAGCCCGTGGCTTACTTGAATTTTTATATGTTTTTTCTTCGGGGGACGGATGGCGACTAGTAGACTCCACCCCTCCTTCCTACCTGGCTGTCTTTGATTTTTTATCTATTTTTATGGTGTTTTGTATGGGTCTAAATAGTTTTTATTTATATCGTACAGAGAACATTTTACCACATCAGCTGACTGTTTTTCCATTTTGTTCTTGGTCCTTCTGGTTTCCATAATACTTCCTCCTCCTCTTCTACAAGATTTTTCAAAGTCTACCTAATGTTTGGCTGTGGGTCTCTGCATCTGTTTTAATCTGCTGTAAGAGGAAGCCTCTCTGATGATAATTGGGTTAGGCACCAAACTATGTGTATAGAAAATATCACCAAAAACCATTTCATTGCTTTTTTAAATCCTAGGCCTCTAGACTATCCAGTAGCCAACCTCTGGTCATATTATTATTTTAAAATATAGTATGGATTTTGTCATATTTTCTAATTTAGAAAATGTGGAAAACTTGTGGTTTTGGATATCTTAAGTTGATAATTTTAACAAAGAATCACTTTGTGGTTTTTTTAGTTTATTTATAACTCTTAAAATGCATTTGATTTTTTCTACTGCATTTTAATACATAGTAAAATAATGTTGTATTATAAATAAATACATGTTTTATATTTTAAAATGATAAAGTAAAATTAAATTCTATCTTCCAGAAAGAGGTAAGCATAAATTGTACTTTTTAACATGAATTCTACAACTTTTTTATGTATTTAAAGTATATTTGTTTTATTTGTTTCTTTAATATCATTATAAAATTTTAGCATTGTAGACCAACACAAAAATGTAATTTTATGTTTAACTAGCATTTTAATTTGTCATTTTTTACACATGCAGATATACCACCATAATAGCTATTCGGATGTTCTTCAACTTAAAACAGGGTTACATTTATAAACCCATGTTGAAAATAGGATATCATTTTTTCTTACTGTTGAGTAGTACTCCATTGTGTAGATATACCACAGTTTGTTAGTCCAAAATAGGGTAAAATTGAAATTTTCTTGTAGTAGTTGTAGCAGTGCTTTTCCTATTGGTGTGATATATATATATATGCACTGACAGAAGTAATCATCTCAGGAAGGGTTTAGTCCATCATGGCAGAAACTCAAGGCTGTAAGAGTTTGACACAAAGGCCCACATTGCATCTCAGTAAGGAAGCAGGGGACACAGAAATTATATGCTCAATCAGTATTCTTCTTTCTATGCAGCCTAAGATACAAGCCCAGGGAACAGTGCCACTTTTTATTAAGATGGATCTTCCCAACTCAGTTAAAATAATCAAGATAATCCTTCACAGACACACACAGAGCCTTGCCTCCTAGGTGACTCTAGGCCCTGTCAAGTTGATATAAATATTAACTAGTAGGCTAGCCCAAGTCCCTAGCCAAGAGAAAAGCAGCCCGTTGGGGGAAATCTAAACTACAAGTTCATCATGCCTCAGGAATATGATCTAACACCATAGCCTCCAATTATCACAGAGTCCTGTTAACTCCCACAGCATCCTGCTCTGACCAGAGGTGCCCTCAAAAAAAAAAAAAATCTTTTTAAGACAGTTTCTTTGCTGCGTTTTTCTTCTCCCTCAGTGCCTCAGTGCTCTACCTCCACAGCCCCATCAAATTAAAACCATCCTTTAAAACCAGAACTCCTTTTTGGTGAGGCCACTCTCCCCTCTCTATTCATGCCTCAATAACGCTTTGTTCTTAGACATTGGCATACCTCCAATGGTCTCATTCTCCTTTAACCTTATATTAGCCATCGCAAAAAAAGTGTTACCAAATATCACAACTTAGCAATACAGCACATCCGAGAGTGTTTCCTCCCATGTTCTCATTCTTCCCAGAGAACTGTGATTGCCTGTCACCACCCAGCCTCACAGCAGAGTATCATATCACAGACCAATATTTTTGAGAAATATTTAAAATTTCATATTTGATATATACTTTCTATTGGATAAATACAGATATCTTCCCAATGTGAAACTCATTTCAAAGATAGATTGTTATGTTGGCTATTCTAGTAGCTCACCTTCAAAAAATGCTTCCCTGCCAAAATATGTAAGACCGTATCTCAATCTTTAAATCCTGAGAATTCTACCTTATTTGGGAAAGCGCCTATGCAGATGTAATTAATTTAAGCAACTTGAGAGAAACAGCTCATTCCAGACTCTAAACAAAACTGTTTTGTAAGAGGCATTCACAGCAGATAAAGAGGAAATGAAGCCTGTGAGAGAGATGGGGAATCTGGGTGGTTCCTAGAAGCTGAAAAGCAAAGATCAAAGTCTCACCTAGGATAGACAGCAATCTAAAGAAGATAAGATGTACTTTCAAAGTTTCGAAGGATGCAATTCATCATGACAGGCCCTGGCTAGCACCTCGGAAAAGTACTCCTGAGGAAATCAAGACACTGAATTGGGATGAAACAGTCGAAAACATGGGGCTACTTCTGGGCAATTGGTGAACAAACCTAGACTGATACTCTTCTTCTGGTGGGCTAATTTTCTTTGTCTTTTTTTTTTGGGGGGGGGGGTTGAGACAGGGTCTCTCTTGGAGACCTGGATGGCCGTGAATTCAAAAGATTCACTTGCCTTTGCCTCTCGTTGCTTGTGCACCATCACCACCAAGCTCATTTTCTTTTCTTAAACCAGACTCAATGTCTGAAGATAGGCGAGAGAAGAAGGCATTTGTGTATTTCTCTAAACTTCTCAGCTTCCATTTGAAGTTTTGCATTCAAAATGCTTTGTTTTTGGAAAAACAAAGAAAAGCAACATTTTGTTTTAGAAAACTACTAGATTTTCCAATTGTTCACAATGTTCAAGGACCTCAAACAGAAAAGAAATATCCCATAGGACAGGAATACCCAAAACAATGGAGCAGCAGAACCAGCAGTCCAAAGACATTCTTAGCTGGATAGCTAGTTCAGAGCCAGCCAAGTCCAGCAAGGTCTGCGGAGCTGGAACACGAATTTATACAAAGATGGAGGTTGGGAGTGAAAGCAAAGAATACAATTTGGCCGGCCACCTAGACTCATGTGCACCCGCCTTGGCTCCATTGCTGGTGCAGGGTTCTAGAGACCCGCTTTGCAGCAGGGTGTTTCGACCCGCGGTGGGGTTATTGGAGGCGAGTTCCCGGGTGCACTTCCCACAGCTCAGGGAAGCCACTGAACTCGGGAGGAGCTCCATTCCTGTGCTCCCCGTGCCCCACCCAGCCCTAGGCTAGCTCTTCGCCGTGGCAGTGGAGCCCTCCGGCTCCAGGCCGGCCGGCCGGCCGCGGCCTGCAGGCGGGTGCGGGGCTGGGCGGCACGGAGCTGCGGGGCTCCACGCAGACGCCTGCCGCTGACGTTTTTTAGAGTTAAGAACGCGCGGTAGCCCACCGTGGGCCTGGACTTTCTGGCCCGCTGGAAGTTGGCGAGAAAAACAGCCGGCGGGGACGAAAGTACAGGCCCACAACCATAGGAATTTAGTACTGGAGTCCACGCACGTGCTGGTGCTGATTGGCTGGCGCCCTACCCAGCACTCATGCCCGGGCACTTGCTTTCCTCCTGCTCAGTCTTTCTCCCTTCCGCCTCTCCCTCCCCACTCCTCCTTTACTTAGATGTTTTCAAGAAAAAAAAAAAAAAAAAAAAAAAAAAGTAGCCCGTTTACTGCTGTTGTGAGCACAAGTCTCTCCCTCTCTCTCTGTCCTCTGATCTGAAATATATTAGAGGCGACATTAGTGATGTTTGCAAGCACCTCGGTTTTCGTTAACACCCTCACCAAGCACTTGAGAGACAGAGGTGGGCCATTGAGTTCTACATAGTGAATAATCCACCCTGTTCTACATAGTGAATACATATATGAAAGAGACTGAAGCAGGAGGTCAGCTGTTCAAGGGCACTGAAAACTTAAAAATCTTCTCTTTCGTTTACGGGCTGAGTTCCTTGCTGCCCATTCTTTTCACACCTCGGTTTTGGTTTTCCTCTACATTTCCCTATGGAGCAGGGAGGGCATCTAACCAGCTTGGTGTCTACACATCTCCTGCACAATCACTACAGAAGACATGGAAATGGGTACAGAGACAGAAAGTAAAGACTCTCAGTCCCATCTAAAAGCACTAAGTGACAGAGATGCAAAACATACATCATCTGCATAAATTGGCACAGTGACCCCTAGCTCTAAGATTCAAAGCCAACAAACAGTGTCCAGGTGACGATGGTCAGCGGTTTCAGCCTGAAAACCTGAGTTCCGTCTCTGGAATCCACATGGTAGAAGAACAGAGTCCTACTAATAAGTAAACAAACATTCTAAAAACAAACAAATGAGAAAAAAATACTGCATAAATCAGTTGGTCATCATAAGTCCTATATAACGTGGATGAAGATGTTGTTTTGACACTTTAGAGGTGTTATTTCAACTAGAGCTGTAAATTAGTTAATCTTATAAACAAAACCCCAACCAAAAAAAAAAGTGTCTTAACACCTAGATTATAAAATATCTGTTTCTAGGGTGTTTCAAGCCACAAAATTAATAGCAATTAGTTGTAACACCCTTAGAAAGTAATATAACAGTAAATGTAATATTGTTAATGTTGGTTTCCCGAGTGAGAAGAGACATACACACTCACACTACCAAGGCCACACAAGGGTTTATTTAAGAGAGTTCACAGGCAGGCGGGTATAGAAACAGAAGCAGGACAGAAGGAGAGAAGAGGGCGACCAAAATGTGGCATCTCTTTTTAAAAGAAGGGGTGTGCACAGGTTTATGTAGTCACGTTTAGGGGCGTGCCTCCGTAGAGGTTCATCCTACCTGGAGCCATGTTGGCTCAACCACGTGGAGTGCCAGGAACACTTACAGTTAACACCTAATAGGTTTTTCATTAAAAAGTCTTTCACTGTTTCTGTGGTTGACCTGGAACTCATTACATAGCCTAGGCTACCTCAAACTCACAGAGATCTTCCTTCCTCTGCCTCCCAGATGCTGGGATTAAAAGCATGTACCCCCGCACCATGTGGCTTTAAAGTTTTTGCACATTTTTCTGGTATTTGTTTGACATTCAATTTACCACATTTGGTAAAGGTAAATGCCACATATTTCATTTTTCACTTCTATTTGTACATAGCTATTTTTGTCACCTTTTTAAAATAAGTGAATATTACCATCATAGGTATCTTGGTATTAAAACTGGCATTGAAACATGAGTTAAGTAGTTTAATGGGATGGAAAATATGCATCTAATCATATGTATTGGTTTCCCTAAGAATAAAGGGGGAAGTTTATAAAGATAAGACAGAACAATTAAGACAGCATAGTGTTGACCTTGATCCCTGTGAGATGTTGCAAATCTCTAAACTCAGTGAAAAAAAAAGAACTGCAATTAACAGCTGAGTCCTGTTTATTATTGCCTTTTCTTGGGTAGATAACAGAGATTTCCTTTTCTTGTAACCTCTATTACCATGAGAGGCAGCAAACAGCTGAGTGCTACTGGCAGACAGTTATGTAGACAGATATATTGACACTCTAACAAAAGCTTCTGAACAAGTAGTTCAGCTGCACTGTAGTCCAGTGAATTCTGTGTGATCAACTAACATTGTTGAAAAGAAGTAGTGTCTTGGACAGAAAGATGTCTTGTAACTCAACCATGGCCTGGGAATGCATGTGTACTTAGTGTCACTCAAACCTTGAGAGATGAAATTTGGAAGGTCATGTAGCTTCTATAAAGATAGAGAGGGTGAAGAGCTGAAAAAGAAAAAGATTTAAATTATTATTTTCCCATTCAAAATCACTGGCTAGTAATTCTATAATTCTCAGCTGCCATGAACACCATCTGTGAATTGTGACCTCTTAAACTCTACTGCATTGGCCATTGCCCCCCCCATATTGACCAAATCCACTTTGTTAATTTATGAAAACTAATTTTTCTAATCAAAAACCAAGAATCACCATGAAAAATCTAAATATATAAAGGTGTGGTCCTGATACCAATGATTTTACAAAAAAATTGGTGTTCTGCTGTTTATTACTTTAATAGGTGGCATAAACCTGGAAGAGGGGACTTAAAAATGAGGTGCTCAAAAGTCTCTTGTAATATCCAACTTTATTCAGAATATCAGGTAATTTATACCTCAAGGTTAAGAAGGATTATATAAGTAAGGTGTTCAGTCACCAAGACAAGCCACATGTGACAAAAACATGTTGTTCCATAAAGGCACATGAATAACAATGGATGTCATAAACTCACCTCTATCTTCTACATTTAAGAATAATTTTGTGTTTGGAACAAACTGAGGTCCCAAAAGTCTTGTTTCTTAGAGTTTTCTCATAAGCACTCAGAATTCTCACAGGACTCCCTTCTTGAAGTTCCAAATTTTACAAACTGAAGAATCTTCAGGGTATGGAAACAGATAAAACTAGATATCTCACCAAAGTAACATGGCATATAAGCTTGCAAACTTAGACATGACATAAAATTTTGTTTAAGTTAACTGGGTCTAGACTCACCTAGGAGATGTGCCATTGGGCAAACCTGTAAGAAATTTTCTAGTTTTTGTTATTCCATATGGGAAGACCTATACTGAATACAGAAGGCACCATTACATTGGTTGTGGTCTCTGGAAAAAAGACAATGAAAAAAAATATTGGAAATGATGAAGCTTATCTTTAATCTCAGCACTCAGGAAGCAGGACCACGTGGGTTTCTGTGAATTTGATATCCAAGCCAGCCAGAACTACATATTGAGACCCTAACTCAATAAATAGTAAAAGATGATAGATAGATAGATAGATAGATAGATAGATAGATAGATAGATAGACAGACAAATAAATGGATGATAAAAAACAGACAACATGTTCAGGAATCACTCTTTGCTCCCTGGCAAAAGACATAGTGTGGTCAACATCTTCAAACTCCAGCGTCCATGATTTCCCAGCCATGATGATAAGTACCTTTTGATCTTAAACCACAATAAATTCTTCTTTGCTAAAGTCACCTTTGTCAGGTGCTTGGCATAGCAATAGAAAAAATGACCACACATTTGTTTTTTGTGGATATATGTTAAATATTTAGTAAATCCTGGGATATCAGAGAGACCACACAGTCAAATGCTAGGCAGACAGCTCAGGAAATCCTTGATCCTTGAATACAAGGATAAACAGCTGAGTCAATCACATATACCTTTAATCCCAGCACAGAGAAAGCCAGGAGTGGTGTTCATCATCCTTTATCCTATAACTCCAAAGACAGAACTTCTTCTGTTTCTGTAATTTCAAGGCTATCTGCCTTTAATTCTACCCTATATGGGATAGGGTATATAAGGACTCATAGAAATCAGGCAGAATCAGAAGCAACTGACAGAAGAGATCAGGAGTGAGGCTGAGAAAGTGAAAGACAGTTTGGCGAGAACTGACTATGGTGCTTTCTCTCTCTGATATTTCAGCCTTTCCCCAATATTTGGCTCAGAGTCTTCTTTTCTTACAACCCAAATTTGTGCTACTACAGTTTTTCTTTTTTACATCAGAAATATTTGACAACTTCTAAACTGTCTGTGTCTTGGGCACAATGCTGACTTTTGAAGATTGTTTTGCCAGGGAAAAGATGATCCCTGCCTTATTATTTCTCCATAGCATCTGAAGGAATGCTGCTTCAAGAAATCTTTGTCTAGAAGTAACTAAAATGCCACCCCCCAAATAAATTAATTTTTGTTTCCTGGAAAATGTAGGCATTTTTGAAGCTAAATCACATTTGAACATCAGAGCCTCTTGCGAGTTAACAACATTTCCAACAATCCAGTACTTAGTAGTTTGTTTTACAAACAAAGAAATAACTAAATTTTCACACACACACACACAGAGAGAGAGAGAGAGAGAGAGAGAGAGAGAGAGAGAGAGAGAGAGAGAGAGAGAGATTTTATCTATTTGAAAAAACTTACTTTGTTTGACCAGCTTCTTTTCTTTTTTTTTTCTTTAATGTGATTACATCATCTTTTTTTTCCCTTTTGTTTATTTATTATTTTTAAGAACAAAGAAGTCACACTTTCTGTCTTTGTATATCCTTATTCAAAGTCCCTTCCCCCTGCCACCACATCAGGTCATTCTTTCTTCTCCACAACTCCCCATCCCCTCCCTGGGCAGGCAGCAGGCTGTCCCAATATTGCTTAGTTCAGTCTCCACTCCTGACAAATCCAGTTTTCTCCCCCCACCCTCAAGACTAAGTCAGGAGTTCCTCAAGGGGGAGTGGGATTCAAAGAGTCAGTCCAGGGTGTTGGCCAACTTCTAATGCTTTCAGTAACAAAATTGTCAGCAGCATTCCACTTCAGATTACTGTATACTCACTTACGTTATTACAATGTCTACTTTTTCTATTGATTTTAGTCTGTACTTTTTTCGTGATCCATTGACTACTTATTTGTGCTCTCAGTTTCCCAACTTCCTTTTTCATATCTTCTGCCTAGTCTCTGACCACTCTTACTTCTGTGTCCTCAGACTTTGGCATTTATCTCTTTGCAGAGTGCTGACATGTATGCATCAGTAGCTCTGATAATCCACTTCCACATGCATGATGGACAATTCCAATTTGAAACTATATGAGTGAACTTTGACTTCCAGTCATTCATTTTATTTTCTATTTAAGTTAATAACACTGCATTTTAATCACTGATGCTTGAGATCATAATCATCCGTGACCTGATTTCCTCTCTTAATTTCCATTCTAATTACTCAGAAGCATAGTCTCTCAATATGAACATGGCAGGCTTTCTTATATGTCTCCTATTAATCTCCCAAAGAAAATTAAAACCTTTTACAATAATCATAGGCTATGACAATACATATCTCTTTTTCCTATAACTTCTCCCAAACAAAACAGTATGCTGCTTCTTAGTTATTCTTTTGCCCAATATATAATATTGATTTTTATGACTGGTTACATAGTAATTTCTTATAGATTTTTTTCCTTGACATATATATATGTATGTATGTATGTATGTATGTATTCCTATTTCAAACTTAAATATATATGGCTAAGCTTATTTCATTCAAACAGGATAAATCTCTGTGTGTACTACTCCATATTCAAGGAAATAAGGTACAGATTCTTTAAGGAGCTGGAGGGAGGAAGCAGTTGACATATGATTAACATACATTACATAACTGTATGAAACTTTCAAAGAATAAAAAAATATTTAGAAAATAAAAAGAAGTATCTTCTTTTTTTGAACTCTAAAAGTCATATTTATTTCTACAGTTGTAAAAATGCATACATTGGTATCTGACATTGTTGTATGTAGTTTCTGGCTCAGACGTTCCGAGCCTGGACCAGAGATTTGACTGGCAGTCCAGCAGTTCAGCAGTCCCACAATCCCACAGATGAACAGGCCCATAGTCACATAGAAATACACAGATGCTTACATTATTTTTTTGCTGATTGGGCTAGGGCCCAGGCATATAACTTGCTAACTATTTAGTTTTTATTATTATTTTTATTATGAATAAAGAAGTAACGTTTTCTATCTGTGTATATCCTTATTCAAGGTCTCTTTCCCCTCCCACCACATCAGGTCATTCTCTCTTCCCTACATCTCCCCATCTCCTTCCCAGCATGAACAGGAGGTCCCAAGGTCCCAAGATACCAATATTGCTCAGTTTAGTCTCCATTCTTGGCAGATCCAGTTTTCTCCCCCAACATCAAGACTGAGTCTGGTGTTCCTCTAGGGGGAGTGAAATCCAAGGTGTAAGTCCAAGGTTTTTGAGATCCCAAGCTGTTCAATGGTTGTGGCTTGCAGCTTGGGCATGCTTTGCTTTTTTTCTTTTTTGTTTAGAGTCCACTAATGAGTGAGTACATCCCCTGCTTATCTTTCTGGGTTTGTGATACTTTGTTCAGGAGGATATTCTCCAAATCCATCCATTTGCCTGCAAATTTTAGAATATCACTTTTTCTTACTGCTGAGTAGTACTCCATTGTGTAGATGTACCACAGTTAATCCATTCTTCAGTTGAGGGGCATCTAGGTTGTTTACAGGTTCTTCCTATTACTAATAATGCTGCTATGAACATAGTTGAGCTAATGCCTTTGGAGTGTGACTGTGCGTCTTTAGGGTATACACCCAGAAGTGGTATTGCTGGGTCCTTGGGAAGATTGATTCTCAGTTTTCTGAGAAAACGCCATACTGCATTCCAGAGAGGCTGAACAAGCTTACACTCCCACCAACAATGGAAGGTTTGATCTCTAAGATATTTGAAGAATCAAGAATCTAGAGCCCAAAACCCAATTAAAAAGTGGGGTTAAGAATTAAAAAGGGAATTCTCAGCAGAAGAATTACGAATGACTGAAAGGCACTTGTAAAATTGCTCAACTTCTTTAGCCATCAGAGAAATGCAAATCAAAACAACTTTGAGATACCACCTGACACCTGTTAGACTGGCTAAGATAAAAGAAACAGATGACAGCCTATGCTGGTGAAGGTACAGAGAAAAGAAGTATCTTCTATTCTACTTTCTTTATAATGTCTAACTGAGGTCCTGATGGAAAAATTCTTTGTGTTGGAATTAAAGTTACCAGGGAGATGCTTTAAGCTAGGTATGCATAAACAGCCTCAACACACTAACCCAACCATCACAGCAGAAAGGCTATATGCAACACCAAAGACAAAGCAGACAAACAACAAGCAGTGCCCACAGAATCCAGCAAAGACAATGGGCTTGCCACCTTCCAGCTAGAAGTAACTAAATCTGGTCCCCACACAGTCTTAGTGAATTTGTTAATTTGCACAGACCCTGACTAGCAGAATCAGCTTTATTTGCCAAGCATCTGTAATGTTCTTGTTGGACTCCACCTGGAGCACCTAAACAGCTCACACTGCAATCATACACAACCGTGGCATTAAAATGGGTGCTCAGTCACTGCATATTTGAATAATTCCTGTGGCAGTAATGGCAGCTGAATATGCTAAACCCACCACTTTCTAAACTGGAACATTTCTCTTTCTGTTCCTTGCTCCGTTAAAACCAGGTTGGCCTCAATCTAACCATTGTTTTTCCTTCTTGGGTCTAGGCAGAAGATGGTATCAAAGGTTCCCTGTAAGTGAGAAACTGAAGAGGTTAATTGACCTTTCCCAAGTATTCCTCATGATAGAACTTTATCACTGTCTCCATCCAATATGAAGGTTGTTTACAGTTGTCTTCCTCTGCGTGTGGTCAGGGTGAAACTGACTGCTGCTCCTATCCCTTATCAGGTCAACGTCCATTCTTTCTCTCAGTTATCAATTTATTTTCTTTCTATCCATACACATGCATTTACCTCATATGCTCAGTATACCCCTTGACTCATTTGTGATTTTTCAAATAATATGTTCTATTTTTTAGGTTTTGCCACTTATGCCATGGATTCCTAAAGGGCAGACTTCACTTTATTTAATTATTCTGCTCCCACATAATGTATACCTAAGAATTGAATGAAAGAAATGTACAATAAATATCAGATGCAATTTCCCATTGAAAAATGAGAGGTTCTCTTCTCCAGGAATTTTTAAATCTGTAGCCTTTCTTAATGTACAGAAAGTATCAATGGTGTTCATCTCATTGCAATCCTGAGTGCCAGTGTAAGCTGTGTTTTATTTAAAGGTGAATAATGACACATAAAAGCTCCAAGAGCTCTTTGAGAAGCTGTTATGTGTCACTTGCTGTCAATCTGGGTTTGTTCTGTCACAGTAACTGATGTGACTTTTAAAATTCCTGCTGATAGAACGCACACCTGTGCCATTGAGGGAATTCAAATAATCTTTCACAATTTCACTGAGTTATGGCTGATAGAAGCTAATGCTGCTGTTTGTTTGATTTCTGGACATTGGTGTCAAGTTTTCAAAGAAATAGAAGATAGGGAGGATACTTGAAAGTGTAAGGGTGCTACTGCTATTTTTCATTACATTGAGAAGATAAAATTGAGGGCAGGGGAGGCCCTGCATAACATCATTCTGGCTGCAGGGCAATGTTGTCTTTTGACTTCATTACTATGCATAGATATGCCTCTGACAGTTTAATAAACCTTTGCAAAAGGTTTTGGCATTATAGGTCATGCAATTAAGAAAAACCATGACACTAGAAATTAGATAGAAGAGGTTTCCTAAGGATCTGCTGGTTTTATCCCACACCAGTTATAATAACAGGTGACTCATAGGCATGCTTTGACTTTATTACAAAATCGGTTGATACCAGAGTCATTGGCAAAATAATAGCTTTGGAATGCTTTTTTTAAAAAATAGCCATCTATAAAAAGATAGGCAGAATCATAGAAGTAAAATTCTCTCAGCAATCTATTAAGGCCCCTAACTCAAATGAATCACAAAAATAATGTGAGTATATCATTGTGCATCTACTATGAAGACAGAGAAAAGGAGAAAGAAGGACCTCTAATGAATGACTGCCTTTCAGTTTTATGGTATTTTTAAGTTTATGTTGTAGTAAGTTTCCCGGCCCATTTGGGGCCAGAGATTTTGTACCTGGTGCACAGCTGAGGTTTATACCCTGGTCCGTGGCGGCTTTTGTCCCCCAAAGAAATGAATCAGACACTTATATTAACTTCATACTGTTTGGCCCATGTCTCAAACACATTACTAGCTAGCTCTTTCATCTTATTTCTACCCATTTCTATTAATCTTCCCGCCACGTGGCTTAGCCCATGACTCAGCCCCATACCTCTACATGTTCCTCCTTCGGGGGTCGGATGGAGACTGACTTAACTTCACCCTCCTTCTACCTGCCTGTGCTCTGATTCTCCACCCACTTCTACGGTGCTCTACATAGGCCAAAACAGCTCCTTTATTTACATTATACAGAGAATATTCCACCACAGAGACATATGTTAATTACAAACTTTGGTTTATAGCATGGACTTATTATTTACATCTTAAATTAACCCATTTTCTATTCATCTAAGTATTGCCAAGTGGCTGATGGTTTACCAGTGCTTTGACATCTTGTTTCTCTAGGCGACATCTCCCTGACTTCCCATTCCTTCCTTATCACTGATTGGATTTCCTACCTGCCTCTAAGCTGCCTTGCAATAAGCCAAAAACAATTTCTTTGTTAACCAATGATAATAAATAATATTCACAGCTTGCAGCAAAACATTCCACATCATGGATGAACACAAATACAATGTTATATACCAGTCACTTTTTTTTAACTTGTAAAGATATGGTAACTATTTTATCCATAAGAATAACTTTAATTCCACCTGTACTATTTGCCATTCTGGGAAGAATCATCTTGACAAATATTCCTTTAATTTGAAAAGAAAAGAATATAGGCATTGTGGTCAATCCTTTTAATTGAATAGACAACATGCCTGAATTTACTAAGTAAAATACTTAATTTTTCTAATCATTGAGTGATTATGGGACAATGACACCCAATGGGATGCATTATGTGATACTGGAAGTATCCTATAAGGTATAATTATAGGTAATCTATAACCCTCCGCTCAAGTCACACAAGTTGCCAGACCCCTCCACTGAGGACCTTTAACCAGGATTCATCCACATAATACTCTAGATACCCTTACTACTGGACCCTGCCCTCACCCTGCAGAACAAAAGCCCCATTCTCTGGGTGTGAAATCTCACAAATATCCACCCTGGAAAGCTCCAACCTGAAAAGTACCATTCCCTTCTTGAGAAGCTCTATGTAAGCCCTCTATCCTGTTCACTTTGCTGCTGTTTTTTGCAGAGGCAGCCACTTTCCTGGTCTTTTTCTTCCCAATAAATAAATCTCTTGTGTGAGATTTGCTGTATAGTGTGACTTTGTGGTATTCCTTGGTTTCCAGCTGCCAGAATACCTTTCCATTCAAGTTGCAATGCTTACATAATTCTTTCATAAACAATCTATTCTATGTACCTTTTCTCAAGGGACAAACTCAGATAAAAATTTTAATTCTGAGGTGTTAAAATACAAATGGTAAAGCCAGTATTTAAAGCAGAATGTCTAGGTTCAGGTCCAGGATTGCACTACAGGAAAACTTAATATTTTGGGGGACGGGGGTTCTATTTCAATGAATTTATAATGGAATCATTATTATGAATGACAATCTGAGTCTGAAGAAACTCCTTAGCCTTTTTAAAATAAAATATTCTTTGTCTCTCTGAATCACTTTGAGTTTCTCACATTTTATTCTCTCTTCTTCCTTTCTTTCTTTCTTTCTCTCCCTCTTATAAACACACACACAAAACAAGTTTTAAAGCTACCTTGTTTATAGGTATTTTAAAAACCAAAAGTTTAGGGCTGGAGTGATGGCTCAGTAATAAGTAAATAATTTTTTAAATCAAAAGTTTATAATAGTTTCTAAATATTTCAAATATTACATGCTTCTAATGAAGGTAGACACATTCATGGTTTATCTTATTATAGTATATTGCCAGAGTAAAAGAGAAGAAAATCTAAAGAGAGTGAGAAACAGACTTTTGCAAAATTGTTTATAAAGCTAAACAATGATGAACACTATAAGACACCTGTTTCATATATACTCACAAACTACAAATGGAATTCACAGTTGACTATGCAGCAATTACAGTCCCTGAACTTCCTTCACAGACAGTCAACCTCAGACACATGTTACATAAGAAATACTGTTGCTGTTAAGGCAGTCTCACTGTGTAGCCCAGGCTGACCTTGAATGCTTGATCCTCCTGCCTCAGCCCTCACAGTGCTATAATTAGAGGCATGCACTAATGTACAGCTCTCATGCCTCCTTTGAAGTTTAGTATTGTTTTTGCCAGAGGCAAAGTTACATGACACTTAGCAGTAGAAGACTCTATTGTTTTTTCTTTGTTTGTTTTGCTTTCTCCCTGTAAACAGTTTTTTTTTTTAAACTGGACAAAGGGAATTGGGGAATATCTGCTACAAAAAGAGTGACATCCATTGCACTGGATCCCAAGATCTTCCTGTGAGATGCAACACCCATTTCATTTCATTGGAGAACAAGATCTTGCTGGGAGATCTGCAAGTGTTTTCTAGGTTAAGCAAAACAAAATGTTTTCTTTCATAGACAAGAGTAAGCAAGGTTAGCAAAAACCCAGGTGTAGGAAGGTGCAGTGAAAGGGTGTTTTAGTGGATAGTAGAACAGAGAATGTTTTGTCCTGAGGCTATCCGATTCTGAAAGGGCTCTAAGAACAAGGATTTTCATTACCTTGGGCTAGGGATTGGTCAATTTAGAAGCCTGAGGGAAAGAGAAAAACTTAAGGAAACTTTATTTAACAAGAATTTGCTTCAAATTGATCTGTAGAGACTGCCAGCAATCCAGCTAATCACTGAGGTAGAAATAATAGGTATTTGGATAATCTCTATCTTGTCTGTCATAGGTAACAAAGGGAGCTAGGTTAGTGAATCATATCTAATCCTGATGGAGGGTAGCTCTTTGTTGTAAATGCTTCAAGAATAGATTTGAGTAACATAATTTCTTGAACTTTTAATATGAGATGAATAAAAGAAAAGGATGAGACTGGGAGAAAGAGAGACCTGCTAAAATTCTACCCAGATGATGAAAGCTAAAAAGAACAAATCCACTCTGAGTTCACACAAGACAAGATATACGCAAAGTCAAGTGGGCTTGCATGTGTTTTACTGACTGCCTGGGAAAATCTTCAGGGATATTTGACCATATCTCTAAGACATCATAAAAAAAATCCCACTGGAATCTGCCTTGCATATTCACACAGTCCCAAAGGTGCACCCACATGGTATGATATACAGGTTCAGAAGCCCTAGCTTCCAGAACAAAAAAGGAAAGGACATGAAGTATGTGGTTCATTGGCAATAAAATGAGCTCTCCTCATGATTTCATTTCCCAGCATTTGCTGCCAAGCCTGGCATAAGGGTTATTTTAAATTTCTCAGGGATGAGATTGCCAAGTCACCCTTGAGTATCTGATGTGCACACTTAGTTCCAGAAGCAAATAAAGTTATTTAGCACACTTGGTCCCTTGAAATGGAATGACTACGTTATAACAATTTTCTTAAAAGGAATAAGAATATGTTAATCTCATCTCCACTCATTTGGTGATTACTGTAAATTTTTTTATACAAACTTGTCAGCACCATAAATTTTCTTATATAAATTTGTCACCAAAGAGAAAACCACGTAAGAATATTCAGAAGTCAATCACACTAAATATGAGGAAAATAAAGCATATTCAATTGGAAATTCCTATAAATTTCTCATTAAGTTATCAAAAACACATTACAAATTCCCATATGTCTCCTAGGAAATTGAAGATTTCTGGACTGTAATTGGTCATCACCTCTTTATGTCTGTTTTATGGAGTCACCTCATGAACAGCAATCCACTTCCCTTAATAGCACGCCCTTTATAGAGAGCACCATTGCCATTCATGTGCTTTGTGGCTATGTGTTAAATCCAACTAAATCAACTTGAGCAAGCCTCTTCTTCCCTTGTGATGTCACCCAAATTCCAGTAATTACAATAATACCAGTGTCTGCCATCTCTCTCTCTTTTTTTTTTTTTTAGGTTTTAAAATTCTGAAAACTTGGCATTGTTACTGATTCATTTGCAAATGGAATTTAATTTGTCTTTTAAAAGTTATTATTTTCTCCAAGTTATCTGTATTGTATAAGAAAATACACTGACATGCAGTTTATTGAAAAAACATGATGGTCAGTCTTTATTGGTAATAATGAGTATTATTGGTAGTATTAATGGTAGTAATGATGAGGCTCATTCTGAGATAGCACTATATCTACTATATCCTCTCATGTTCTACTCAGATTCATTTGCCTGTTTTTAACCACCTTTTTTCTGGGTTTTCAGTTCTTTAATTCTGGTCTCATTACATTACGCTAATGCTCTGAACCCATTGCATCCTAAACCACATCAAAATTCCTCTGTTTTGAACCATAGCTAAGCACCAGGTCAAGCTCCTGGTCCAGAGTGAGAGCGAGAGCAAAGGTGTGTGTGTGTGTGTGTGTGTGTGTGTGTGTGAGAGAGAGAGAGAGAGAGAGAGAGAGAGAGAGAGAGAGAGGAGTAATCACTGAGGAACCTTCATGGAAAGAAACTAAAACTTCCAAAGCTAGATGACTGTGAAGCAGCATGGGCAGTTTGTGGAGCCTCTTGCAGTAGGATCAGACTATGTTCCTGGTGCATGAACTGGCATCTTGGAGGAATCCATTCCCAACAGAGGAACACCTAACTCAGTCTTAATACTGGGATGAGGGAATTAGACCTACCTCAACTAGATATGCCAGACTGAACTGGCCCACCTTGGGACTACTTGCCCTTCTTGGGGAACGCAAATGAGTGAGGGTAGTATTGTTGTGAACAGGTTCCAAATGAAGCCAGGTAGCCACCCATTTGTTCCAACACAGCAGAGAGTTATCGGCCTCGAGCCCCGAGTGGAGGGAGGTTTTAAAGAAAAGCCTATGTAATCAGGTTGTGCACATCTTGACATTCCAGGATTGGACAAAAGGGTACAGGGTACAGAAGCTATTGGCTAATGAACATTTTGTTGCAAACCTAACTTTTAAATCTATTGGCTGTTAGGCACACTCCCAGACCTGGGCCCTACCCTCAGGTACCAAAGCTTCTCTGAAACAAATCTTTGTAAGAATAAATCCATGCCTTCACACTTTCTACTTATCTCCTAATCTGTAACTCAAATATTTCACCAACAAAATAGTCTCCTGGTCTCTTTGTGGTTTAAATACATTTTGAATATTGACTTGGTGAAGTAATTATCATTCTGAGAACAGTGTATTAAGAATTTTCAATAACAAAAGGACACATATCAGAACAAAACTAATATAAAATGGTTGCAGAATGTTTCAGAACTGGACCATGTGTTTTCTATGTTGTGCCCTGGTCACAAGGCCCCAGAAAGATCACCAGAGATGTGAACTCTCCAAAACGCAAAAGCAAGGTTTATTGTATATTACCTGCCATGCGATAAAGACCTAGCTCTGACACACAGACACACAAGCGTGGCAGTTGCCAGAGGAGGTACCTGCCCTTTTCACAAGCTGGGTTTTAAAGGCAAAAAATCAGAAGGTTAGGCAAGAATCACAAGGCTAGGCAAGAATCACAAGGTTATTATTTTAGCTGTCTATTTGCCAAGCCTTTTCTTTAACTAACCCTTGGGTTGGGTCTTTACAGACTATCTCTGGTTCTGAGACATTCCATGGATAATTAACTATTATTAGCCCGTAAGCTATCTTTTCCATCTGAACTTTATTCCTATGAAGACTTCAGGCTTGTCTAGAAGCTAAGAACTTTTTTCAAAAAATAGAAGTGCTTTTCTTGTTCTTCATTTACTCTCTTGGTTATACTGATCATGGCTAGATGATTCCCCAAACAGAGCTCATTCCGGGTCATACCAGTCTGGTGTGAGCCCTAGCATCCATGACAAGCATATAAAGAAACTATAGAAACACCTGATAAAATACAGATTTTCTTTCCCCAAACACCAGTTCTTCTCTGTGCTCATGTTGCCTATACCCACTTGGAAGTTACCATATTTCTGTAAATGTACAATGCTTTCTTATATTGAATTTGCTTCAAACCCATTCAAAATGTTTTTCATTCTTGAAAACTTCACTAAAATCACAAAAGACTATGTCCATGGTACAAACTTGGAATTTTTTAGATGAATATTGTGGCTCTATATCCTGTTCACAGGTACAAAAATTGACTTTTATTTTGCAGAAATAATAGATTGAGTTCAATAGAGTGTTTTCTCTTCTGAAGGTAATTTCTGTGAAAGCAGAACATTTTAAATATTTTATATGTGGCCATTCAATTTTGGTCCATATAGCAACTTTATGGAAAGATATTCTGCATACTGTATAAATGAGGACCTTGAGACACAAATATGGTCAGTCAGTAATAGATTCAAACATTAACAGTCTAGTTTCAGAGAGCAAATCCTGCACCACATCATTTAATAAAATTCAAGTGTTACTGGGAAGGCTCAAGGTATGTCAGCATCATCTCAAGATACTGTAGCAGAATATATTCAAAGAAAGCCAAAACTCAAATGAAAAGTTCGTGACAAAATCCCCTAATTAGCAATTTAAAGTTCTGAAACACAAATTGGATTATAATAGATCTCAATGGGAGGTCTTGTTTCCATGAATAGGAGACAATAATCATAGTTAAAAGTAAGTGGATGTAGCAAGCAGAAGAACAGAGGCAGAGATTTTTATTAGTGAATGATCTGGTGGTGTTTATGCCACCTAGTTATGGAGAAACAAAATTAATTTCAGCTCTAAAGCTTTTTACCTGAGCATTGTTTAAAAATCCACATCACTAAGACACAGTTCATTGTTTCAATGTGAGAACATTCTGGAAACTAACAGTTTACTGAATCTCGACTGTGTAAAGGGATCCCTGCTGAACTGTATCTACAGTATTTCATCTGACTACCAGGCATCTCATAAGTTTAATATTACCTCCAATATACAAGACGAAAGCTTGAGGGTGAAAGCCATTGAATAGTTTAACCACAGCTATAAGACAGTGTAGAAAGAACTTGAATCTAAATCCAAGCAAGTGCATTTTAAAACTCTTGATTTCTTTTTCAGCCAGGCACACCATATTAGTTTATAAACATAATATATCAGGGTGATTTCAATGATTTAGAGTTGTTAATGAAGAACATAGAAAAAGTAATATTGTAACAAACTGGTCAGAACTCAATGGTAGCTATCCAAGTGCATTTGATTTTTGAAGATGTATTCAAAATTTTATATATTGGTTTTGAAAGCAGAGACTTGGTATCATATTTAGTTAAAATATCTATTCACAAAATAAAATTATGATTATCAGAACTAGGGAGACTCTATTTTAATTACATTGTTTTATACTTCCTATCATTTGCTAGATTCTAAAGTAGACTTGATGGGACCATATATATATATATATATATATATATATATATATATATATATATATATACACACCACTTTTTTTTACATGTCATTGAGCAAAATATAAGATTTTAATTTTATAATACTCTCTCTCCCTTCTCTTTCTCTCACTGCACCCTGATCTCTCCCTTTCTTCCACTCTCTAAACCTGTTGTAGTATGTTTTTTTTTGGCTTGTTTGGGTCTGGAGATTTGTGACCTGGCACGCGTGTGGTGCCGGCGGTGTGGAGCCTGGTCTGTGCGCCCGCAGCTTTTGCCCCCCAAAAGAAATGAATTATATGTTTATATACTTTATATTGTTTGGCCCATATCTTAAACACATTATTACTTAGCTCTTTTTTTTTA
This sequence comes from Sigmodon hispidus, assembly GCA_004025045.1. Classification (NCBI taxonomy): domain Eukaryota; kingdom Metazoa; phylum Chordata; class Mammalia; order Rodentia; family Cricetidae; genus Sigmodon; species Sigmodon hispidus. The sequence goes on along the minus strand of PVIH01023523.1, from coordinate 652 downwards.
AATCAACCCATTTCTATGAATCTACCCACCACGTGGCTTGCAGCCCGTGGCTCACCTGAATTCCTACATGCTTCTTCTTCGGGGGACAGATGGCGACTAGTAAACTCCACCCTTTCTTCTTACCTGGCTGCCTCTGATTTTTTACTTACTTCTACGGTGCCCTACATGGGTCAAAACAGTTATTTATTTATATAGTATAGAGAACATTTTTAATTTACAAGACCCCCCAGAGATACCTTCGCCCACAGGCCAACATAAAACAACTAAATAAAAAGACTACGCCCCTCTCCCAATAAATTAGTCATCAAAGAGAGGGTTATAGTCAATTATCATTTTAATACAATAATTATAAGTTAATCTTAAATAAAAAATAAAATAATAAAAAAAAATAAAAAAATAAATAAAAAAAACAAATAAAAAATCACTATACTTACAAAAAACTATTAACCAAAAAATAAATAAAAAATAAATTAACATAATACAAATGTTTATATATTAATACAAATAAAAAATCAATCTATATATTTAATTTAGATAATATATATTAATACAAAATTAAACATAATACAAATGTTTATATATTGACATAAATAAAAAATTAATTTATACGTCTAATTAAGATAATATATATTGATACAAAGTTAAATATATA
>PVIH01023522.1:0-24656 GCA_004025045.1 Sigmodon hispidus | reverse complement strand
TTCCCCATTCTGTAGGCTGTCGTTTTGTCCTATTGACAGTGTCCTTGGCTTTGCAGAAGCTTCCCAGCTTCAGGAGATCCCACTTATTGATTGTTAGTCTTAGTGCCTGTGCCACTGGTGTTATATTTTGGAAGTGGTGGCCTGTGCCAATTTGTAAAAGTGTATTTCCCACTTTCTTTTCTATCAAGTTCAAAGTGGTAGAAATTTTTTTTTTTTTTTTGAGCCTAGGATGGCTTGAAGGCTCATGATTCCTAAAGCTGCAATAGGAACACCAAAACAGATGTTCTAAAATGTTTTGTAATTATGATTATGTATATACTACAAACACATCTTCAATTTTGATCTTTCTCTTTGCTTTTATAGAGTATTGTGACCATTTAATGTTAGTAGATATTTAAACGTTTTTCCTTTTTTAAGTTCAGAATATCTGAATAGATTTGCATTACTGGCTCAAATGGTTGATTTTTAAGACCATGGAATATTGACCTAGCTACTATTTTAATTTTTATGTCCTTAGACATTTTTTAAGTAAGCGACTTCTTGGTTTATATTTAGAGAAGCATGCACTTAACACTTGATTTATTTATTTTAAATGGAGTGCATTGTTCACTTTAACTACTTAGGCAATCATAGAAAGTCCACTATGCACAGCACAGAAATAGCTGCAGGAGTCTAGAGGTATGAGCAGAAGAGGAACAAACATATACAGTTTTGTTGGGTTTTGATCTTTACAATGCCAGCATTTCTTATTTAGTGCAAATATAGGAATCATCTAATTACCATGGCTAATTATTCCATCATGATAATCCACATAGGTGCCATTGCTTCTCTAATATATTTACTCAAAATATCTTAAACAACAACAACAACAAAATAATTGAGTCTTGTTTTTGAGCATCATTAGCACCACAGAAAATATTAATGGCCTTTCTTTAAGGGAGAATGTAATAAGTTCCTGAGAATGACAAAGGCTAAGTGATGAAGAATTGTATTTTTACAAACTCAGATTTTGTGATGTTAAAGGTGATTTTGTGCATATGGAATATGACTGGGCATATGACCAATAGTGGTATTACTGGATCCTTGTGGAGACTGATTCCCAGTTTTCTGAAAAACCACCATACTGCATTCCTGATTGGCTGAACAAGCTCAGATTCCCACCAATAATGGAGGAGTGTTCCATTTGCTCCACAACCTCTCCAGCATAGGCTGTCATATGTGTCTTTAATCTTAGTCATTTGGACAGGTTTAAGGTGGTATCTCAAAATTGTTTTTATTTGTATTTCTCTGATGGCTAAAGATGATGAGCACTTTTTCAAGTGCCTTTCAGCTATTTCTAATTCTTCTGTTTATAATTCACTTTTTAGTTCAAAACCCAGCTTTGATTGGGTTAATCAAGGTTTGGGGATCTAGTTTCTTGAGCTCTTTATATATCTTAGAGATCAGTCCTCTGTCACTGGTAGGACTGAAGAAAATCTTTTCCCATTCTGTAGCCTGTCGTTTTGTCGTATTGACTGTGTCCTTCGCTTTACAGTAGCTTCACAGTTTTAGGATGTCGCACTTACTGTTTTTCTTAGTGCCTGTGCTACTGATGTTATATTTAGGAAGTGGTCACCTGTGCCAATGTGTTGGAGGGTATTTTTACTTTCTTTCTTATCAAATTCACTGTGGATGGTTTTATGTTGAGGTCTTTGATCCACTTGGGTTTGAATTTTGTGCAAGGTTTGTATCTATTTACACTTTTCTACATGCTAGCATCCAGCTATGCCAACACCATTTGTTAAAGATATTGTCTTTTTTCCATTGAATATTTTGGGCCTCTTTGTCAAAGATCAGGTGTTCATAGGTTTTTGGGTTAATGTCTGGATCCTCAATTCTATTCCATTGATCCACAAGTCTGTTTTTATGCCAGTACCAGGCTGTTTTTATTACTGTAGCTCTATAGTATTACCTGAAGTCAGGGATGGTGATGCCTCTTGAGGTTCTTTTGTTGAGCAAAATTGTTTTGATAATCCTGTGGTACATCTACACAATGAAGTACTACTCAGCAGTAAGAAAAAAAATGATATCCTAAAATTTGCAGGCAAATGGATGGATTTGGAGAATATCCTCCTGAGCGAGGTATCACAAACCCAGAAAGATAAGCAGGGGATGTACTCAGTCATTAGTGGACTCTACAAACAAACAAACAAACAAGAAAAAAGCAAAGCATGCCCAAGCTGCAAACCACAACCACTGAACAGCTTGGGATCAGAAACACCCTGGACTGACTCTTTGGATCCCACTCCCACTAGAGGAACACCTGACTCACTCTTGAGGGAGTGGGGAGAAAACTGGATCTGCCAGGAGTGGAGACTGAACTAAGCAATATTGGGACAGTGGGACCATGGGACCGCCTGCCCATGGGGGGGATGGGGAGTTGTGGAGAGGAGAGAATGACCTGATGTGGTGGGAGGGGGAAGGAACCTTGAATAAGGGTATACAGGATAGAAAGTGTGACTTTTTTGTTCATAATAGTAATAATAATAAAATGGAAAACTTAAAAAAAATGTATAGCTTCAAAAAAATAAATAAAGCAGGACCACAACCCAGCAGGGCAAATTCCAGTTTCTGTAGCTTCTTGACCAATGTCAAAGTGCTTAGATGTAATGTCCTTCCAGCTCTACTACCTGCAAGATCACCCTCACCACTGTCTTGATGTCTCTACCTGTAACATCCTGGAATCTGAAACACAACCCAGATTTATTTCCTCAGCCCCATACAATGATGGCTTCAGGTCTCCATGCAGGGACTCTTCCTTTCAGCCATCCTGCTTACTCCTCCCCATGGACCTAGCCTCTAATTGCAGAGGAAGATGATCTTTCTTGTTTTCTTCATGTCTCTGAAACCAGCACCATATGGATGACACTGCCAAGTAGAGCTGCAAACATGGGGTGAATTCTGCCCCCACCACCTTTAACCACTTCAGCATCAACTATTTTTTCTGTTGTGTTTTGGATCATATATTTTACAAGTTGGAAACTTAGTTGCCTGGGATCTTGTCCTAAGGGCACCTTTTCCTTTATTGCACTGGAGATTTAGCCTCTCCTCAATGCTGTGAATCTTCTTAACAGTTACACCTTCTCTTTCAGTACAAGCTACAGCTGTAGCTTTGGTTGGCCAGTGTTTTATTTTTCTCCAAACTCTATATATTGTATTTCATTCTATCCTATTTGTTCCTTTTCATTGTAGACTTACATATGAATAATTGTTTATAACTTTGCAGCAGCACCAATATTAGGCTATCTTGAAATCTCCACCAAGATATTAGTCCATTCCTTTTAAATTTAGACATAGTAAAGTTCGTAGGACAAGGCTAAAAAAGCATTCACATTTCCCACAATCTCAGAGATGGTCTGTAGCCCAGTTGCTAATATTGTTCCATCTAACATCTCTTCAGCTGCCCTCTACTTTTCCCGTAGCTCAAAGAACTGCCTTCCAAGCTCCTGATAAGATGTCTCAATAGCTCCTATCAATCTTTGCTTTAGTGTTCAACCACTTTTCTAGGTTATAGTTTGATATTTCTCCAAACAGCATCGTGGTCCAGTTTGTCACAGCAGTGGCCCACTCCTTGCTACATGTTTCTTTCTTAGTGACTTTTCTTTTTCTGTTGTAAAATCCCATGACCATGACAACTTACAGAAAGTTGTAGCTGAAAAGGAAGAAACGGAATTCAGACTCACATTCTGTTCAGTTCACATTAACTCTGCCATAATCTGAATCTCTCTTCTTCCCTGTAGCCACCTTTCTTTGTTATTAGCATTGCTTCACATAGAGTAAAAATGTATGTACATTAGTTTTCATTCTAGAGTATCTATTCAAAGGGTAACTTTTCTCATCACTTAAGAGTAGATATTCTCTTTGAAAGCCATTAATTTAATACTTGGATTAAATTCATGGTAGCTGACTGCTAAATTGTTACTCTGATGGTATATGGAGGGCAGTACTGAGAAATTCATTTTATTGTCCTCTTACAAAAATAATTCTTAATATAGAACAAGAATCTGATATTTCTGTCCTTAAGAATTAGAACTAACATATGATCCCTTGACAGCTTGCAACCCATTGTATTAATTAGTCAAGGCTATTTTTAAAAAATGTCTCATCAAGCAAGTAGTTGTTAAATCAGAAGTTTATTCTCGCAGATCTAGTCAGAAACCTAAGATTAAAACTTGAGCAGGATTACTTCCTTCTTAAAAGCAATGGTGGTTCTGTCTTGTGGCTCTTTTACTGGCTTGTGAGTAGAAGACCTTTTCCCTGTACTTACAGTCGGTCTGTATCTGTGTCTGTACTTCTTTTTTTAAAAAAAAAAATTATTAATTCTTTGAGAACTATGTACTGGGGGCTGGAGAAATAACCCAGAAGTTAAATTAGTTCTCAATTTCACCTTCCTTAAATTGTTCTCTCTTGTGCCTTCAGATTATTTTTTGCAGTGATTTTTCCTGCGAAAGTATTTACTAGTAACCTAGCAGAAGCAGTGGAGATCGGGTTGCTAGTGTATAGGCATATGTTTGAATGACCAGGTCATAGTCAAAAAGTTAATCTTTTCTTAGTGACTTTACATCTTTTTTTGTATTTTTTTCTTTCTTTTTTTTTATTATGAATGAAGTCACATTTTCTATCTGTGTATATCCTTATTCAAGGTCCCTTCCCCCACCCACCACCACCAGTCACTCTCTCTTCTCCACATCTGCTACGTACTTATAGCTCATAGATTTTTATCTTTTGCTGTGTGTAGAGCATGTGATAATCCTGGTAATGGTTGTTACAGGTTTCTTTGCTTTGTATTTTCTCCACAAAGAGAGTGTGTGTTTTAAAGGATATGTAATGTTCTTCTCCATCTCTTCTTGTTCCTTTTTATTTCTTCCCATCTTCTCTGTTAACCTTTCTGTCTAGTTTCTTTAATCCCAACTAACTGTTGAACCATTTAACTTTACTCTGGCTATATCTTCTGCATTATTAGCTTGGCTTTGCTCTCTAATAGATCTATCAATGCATGGCTAAACTCTGGAGAGTTCTTTGTGGATTGTAAATCTATTGCCTTCAGAGAATTTACCCAAAGAGGATCTAGGAATATGAGACATCAAAAATGTGCTGCTTTGGTTGTGGCTCCTATATCATTACTATAACATGATTTGGGGATGCAAATGTCATCTTTAGAGTATATGCCTAATAGTGTTATTACGGGAAAGAAGCCTATTTTTTTAGAATTATTTGCTGTAAGTAGCAGTGTGATATGCTAAGTTAACTTTTAGAGAATTCTTTATTTTAGTTACTTGTTTCAATATATTAATTTTGATTTTTATTAAACATGAAGAAAAATGACTGTCAGAATGCAGAGGGAGTTTTCTTTTGAATTTTGATCATTTTAGCTGATCTATAATTAGACTCTTTACATGTTGTTATATATCTGATAGCCCATATCCAAAAGGAATATTAACAAAAAGAAAAACAACCAATCATCCAATTCCTGGTTTATTTTCTACTGTTTGTACTTGAAGCCAAATTCTTGATAATTTTTATGATCAACTTTTAATTTCTTGAATGTCTTTTCTTTCTTAAAAGGCATACAAAGATTATTCTCTGCATAAATATAAAGTAACAGGAGCTATGATAATAGAGAATAACAATGAAATAGTTCCTTTCTCCCAACCTCCTGTGTGTCTGACCAGTGTTCAGCATACCTTGTAACCATCCAAACACTAAGGTACCTATTCTTGTAATATCTTGTCTTTTCTGAAGGATTTCAGTATTTGTATTAAGCACATATGAATATAGACTTATCTTTCCTAATTCTAATTAAAGGTAATTAGAAATATTTATCTTTAACTTTTATTGCCTTTTTTATTTTCACCAATCTATGTCAGTACATGGAAGGCTTCCCTTTTTTGTTTCAGCCACATTCTGTTGTCTTGTTATTACTTTAAAGTTGACTTCTTGAAGAAGGCATTTATAAGATCTCATCTTTTTGCCTTTAATGATCCAGGTACTTTCTTGTCTAGTTGTCTGTGTCTAAATCTTCAGGCCTATATTTCTATATATAAAGATGTATTGGTAGACATAAATATTTATATAGAAAGAGTTGTGAGAATAATAAAGAACCAGGGAACTCCTTAGCAGGCATGAGAGAATGATGAGACCCTATTGTCCTTACTAACTCTAGGACTTGAGCCTTTCAAAGAAATGAAAATTTAAAAAAAACTGTTACGTAGACTATACCCTGGTTGTGAACTTTAACTATCTTTGGCTCCAGGAGCCTGGGGGTATTGGCCTAAATATTTATTATACAATATATACTCTTTCTGTGGTGTGCTTTGTACATAGAATACTTGTATACCATGGACAAGATCCTGAGTTAGATCCTTTTAGCACAATAAATTTTTACAAAATAGTTTGTATTTTTTTACAAAATATGTACACTACTTTCTTTGATTAGTTTTTTATTTTGTAGACCTTATCCTTGCCTCTCACATTCTTGAAAGCTCTCCCATTGACTCTTGGTTCTGTCATTGTAATCATTTTTGATCCTGCTGAAGAAATCAACTACACTCAAATTTAAAAAAAAAAATTAAAACTCATTTATTTAGCATTATTATTAAAATTGTGTCTTTTTTCATCTAACATTGTAAGAAAGTCTTCCTTGATGTCAGAAGGTTCTGTAATTATTTTCCTGATAGTTCCATCATACCTCATAGAGTTTAAATAATCTAAATAACCTTGTGCTATTGGATATCTGTAGCCATAAGATAAACAGTAATCCATAAGTAGTTATATAAATTTTTTATATTATTTCTCTAACAACAAATTGTCACCAGTACAATGAATATGTCCAAGGGTACAGATGTAACTTTGGACATGGATGGTAAATGTGGTAAAGGCACATAATACTATATCAACATCAAATTTACTTTTTTTTCGTTTTTTGCTGGGTTTTATTTTTTATTGATTTTTGAAAGTCAATATCAAACTTTATATAAAAAAGCAAAACATTCAGAAAAGATAAAAAAACATACACTTTCCTCATGTGAAGTAACCTTGCTTTTAGTTTGTGTGTCTACCTTCCTTTTAGTAAGCCAGTTTCAGAAATTATTGTTTCATTTTTTTCTTTTTCCTTGTTTATTATGAATAAAGTAATATTTTTATCCGGGTATATCATTGTTCAAGATCCCTTCCCACTCCCACCTCTTCCATTCACTCTCTCCTCTCAAACTTTTAAAACATTTGTTTTCTACATGTTTTATACTCTTTTGTGTTCAACTCTTCTCCATCTATCATGAATGTATGCATTGATTTTGTTATATGGTAATCTTTGTAAAACAGTATTATGAAATTTGTTTTATAAATGATGAAACTAAGGTTCAGAGGAGTCACACAAATTCATTAGGGCTATAACGATGAAGTCACAGCATTTGATTATTCATCCCCTGAAGCCTTACACTTCTGATGACATCTGGCAGGTTCAGGGTGGTACGGCCATAGACAATACTTCAAAACACAGAAACAATGCAAGCATTAGAAAGTATGAATTATAGAAATACTTGACTCCCATTTGTATACATAAGGGTGCAGAAATTTATTAAGGATTATTCACCATACATTTTTTAATCATCTAGGAAATTAGGAATTGGGTTGTGCAGCATAAATCTAACTTGATGTATAGGACACAACCTGACAGGTATTTGAGTATCCAGAACAATTCCTTTTTTGCTCACAGCATACTGCTATTACTTAAACTTCAAGTACTACCAAAAGAGATATAAATGAGCTTGTTTCTTCTTTGTTTTCATGCATTTGTAAACATTAAATCTATTTTATACAATGACCTCATAGTATCAATGTGTTTATACTTAGACCTATATGACCATATTTATAATGCTTCATAAAAGTGATATATTCAATAATAAAAATATGCAATGAATATTTTAAGTTAATATACAATTCATCTTGAAGTAATATTGTGTTCATTTCTTTTCAGTATTTCAGTTAACACGTTTTAAAGTGGGATTTGATTTTATCTTAACTATGCTCTGCATCAAGGTGGCTTTTTTAGCCTAGATTAATGGTGTATATTTTTAGTAAAACAGGTTCCTTTTTATGATTACATCAATTTAAGAGAATGATTTTTGTGTTATAACTAAAGGTAATTTATTGGCAGAAAATATACAAGTAATTTTTCAATTTTAATCAATGTGGATTACATCCAACATGTGAGGGTTTTGGATTCTCTGGAAATGGAATTACAGACAGTTGTGTGCTGCCTTTTGGGTGCTGGTAATGAAACCCATCTGGGTTCTCAAGAAGAGTAATCAGTACCCTTAACCACTGAGCCATCACTCCAGTGGGAAAAGTGTTTTTCTAACACATAATTCTCCTTGGGGCTTTTCTTTACTGGTTCATATAACCCTGTTCCAATTTTCTGCTGAATCTAAAGTCATCAGTATATAACGAATAATTTAAAGGATAAATTTGAACATTGGAGTTAATTTTAGGAGTATTGCTTTTTAAGTACATTTTATGAATGTCTTGTGTGTGTGTGTGTGTGTGTGTGTGTGTGTGAGAGAGAGAGAGAGAGAGAGAGAGAGAGAGAATGTGTGCGCTTGTGTGTGTGTACAAGAGAGAGAGATAGTGTGTGTGGGGGGGGTATGTATGCAAGTACATTCAGGTTCACATGTGTTTGGACATACCTTCATATACATGTGCTTGTGTTTGCATTTGTGTACACATGAATGTGGAGGCCCACAGTTGACCCCAGATGTTTGCTTGTTCACTATTGACTTTTTCCACTGAAATAGGGTCTCTTGCTAAGCTCAGGGCTCAGCTACTTCAGCTGGGCTAGCTAGCCTCGCGTGGGTATTTCCTATTTCTGCCTCCAAAGTTCTGGGCTTATAGATAGCTACCAACAAACAGCTTTAAGGATCCAAACATGGGTCCTCACATACTTGTGCTTTCTCAATCACAGAGCCGTTTCTGTTTCAAAACTGTTATCATAGTGAATGTGAGGTTTTCCCCATGGATAAGACTCCTTTCCATCTGTACATTAAGATCACTGTCATTTTTAGAAACTACTCTTAATGGATTTACCTTTTCTTAGACCTTACAACACCTTCATAAGAACAGTTATTTGAAGGCAACTATTCAGTGAGACTGAGAACCCAGACTTTACTTTTTCATTTTACTGCTTTGCTGAAGCACATGTGATCCTTAACTTGCCCTTTTATGTGTCTTTTTATTCAGTATTCCATATACCCAGAGGCAGCTACAGTTATTATTATATACTATCATTTCTCTGTTGTAGAAGTTTGTAAAACATGAATCAGAAGGTATGCACTATTTTCTATTATTTCTGCAACATCACCTTTTTAAGAAGTGTTGATGCTGCTGATCTCAATGATGAGTTCCCTTTTTCTGCTCAGTAATATTATAACATTTGCCTTTTCAATTTCTGAGTGATAGATATGTACACATCTAATTTTATGACTGTTCAAAAGAAACTGATAAAAGCATTTGATCTTGTTGGGATTGTTTTGTCTGTTAAACTTGACACAGATTGTGATCTGAAAAGATATTTTTCTCTTTTTTTATTTTGAGAATGTCTCTTACTCTGTAATGTAGACTGACATCACACCCCTGATCGATCCTTCTGTCTCATCCTTCTAAATACCAGGATTTTACATGTGTATCACATTAACCACCTTGGTCTGCTATGCGTTGGGGATGGGGATAGAGACACAGTATTTGTCATTATGTAAAAGTCACTGAGCTGTCTATATGTCAACCAGCACCTAATTTGTTTTCAAAACTTAACACTTACTAAATTGATCTGAAAAATTCAATTGGAATTATGAGTACCTGCTTTGTACAAGCATCATAAAATTTTCTCACCTGTTTTGCAGCCTAAACCCTTTCCTTTCAGAGCTAAAATCATTCTTCCATGCTTTTTTTCATGTTACACCTACTGTGAGTAGACAACTGTATTAATTTCTTCCTATTACTGTGACAAAGCACAATGATCAAGTAGAATATAGAAGTAAGGATTTGGCTGTGGTGTTTAGCTTATGGTTTCAGATAGATACATGGATTTCCATCCCTATGATGGCTTCAGGCAGATAGGCATGGCACTGGAGCTTCAGCTGAGAGAACCCATAGTAATCAGAGAGCTCAAGAGAAATGTCCCCATTCTTTTGAACACTGAAATGCAATGTCCGGTTGGCAACAGGATCCACATCCAAATACCTGTGAGCCCGAATGGCTGGGAACTCACTTTGTAGCCATAGTTGGGCACACAAGGGTTTTGGTGTGATAGGAGCTTATGTGGCTACTGGGATCATACATCACACGTGACCAAAGAAATTGCTTGTCAGAGAGAAGATTTGGAGATCACTTATTTTATTATTAAATACACAGTCATTTTAAACAATAGGTACATAAAAGAAAGGTCAATGTAAACAGTACCTTAAAAATACCATAACAACAATATCAACAAAAGAAACAACAATAAAAATAGCAAAACCTTAAACCTGTAACAAAGAAAAACAAACAAAATTAAGATAAGCAGCATCCTCGTACTGCAGATATATCAGCAGAGACAGAATGTCTGGGAGTAGCCTTGGAAACCTGGCAGGAAACAGTCATTGATTGTCAAAAGCCTTTCAAAGCTCATAGAGCCATTTACCTCCTTCTGGTTTTGGAGGTCAAGCCCTCACCAAGAATAAATATGAGACTTGTACTTAGAGCATTCACTGTGGTCCTCTGAGAAATTTTTGATAAATTGTCACTCACTGAAAATCTCTCTAATATCTTGGACTGTATTTGATTTAGTCATCAAAGATACACTTGTGTACTTACTACTAGAGAGAAAAGAAAACTGTGGGCAGCATCTGAGTGCCCATGAATGTCAAAGATGAATCAGATGTCTTCTATCAAATCTTACTCAGGATCAGTTACTTCAGTCCAGGCTGGGAAACTGAAGAATAACCATTCATTTTACATATAGAGGAAAAATCACTGGCTTGAGGAATGAGTGACTGATGCCTTCTGTTTAGTGTGTGGGAAGGGAGTCATCATCAACACTAGACAGGAGAATAAAACATGAGGTTTATGAGTGTGATCTTTCTGGAAGAACTTGACATCCACAGTCTTCTATGACAGAATCCTGATCACATAGGGAGGGCTAAGGACTCAGTTTGCCTAGGCCCAAAACATTATTATCTAGAAAAATTCCTGTTCACCAACATCTGTAATCTATATTGATGTACATACTCATAGAACACATCTTATTGAATGCAAGGGTTTTCAGTAGTTCTTCTCAAGCTTTTTGCATCTCAAGCCCACTTCTGATGTGTTCTTTTCATTAGAAGATGTGAGCCACCAGACCAGTGGATCTAACTGGGGATGGATCATCTGAATTTCAGCTGATATTTGCCTTACTGGTGAGTTCACAGCTATAAGATGGGTGTATATTGATCTGAGGAGGCCTTGATCTTAGGTTGGATAACTTCACTGGTCCAAGGTTTGTTGTCTTCTTTGGCTTCCTCACTTCTCTCAAGAGCAGTTGTGTAGAAGAAAAGACAATCACAGCTACAAGCAGCCTGGCTGGAACACAACCTAGACACAAACAGGGACTATGCACACAGAAAAGAACAAGGTCAAGAATTCCTTCATCATCAATACTTCGGTTACTCTGGTAGGGATGCAATACATGCTCAAGTACCTTGACATTTAGTGCTCCTGCTGCAGCATATCTGTCTGCAGGAGGCTCTCATCATGGTCTGTGGACTGTTCCAACTCAGATTGCAGACTTTCTGACCTACAGAAGGAAAGCAGTCAGTAACATGTCTACAGGGAACCAGCTATATCAGATGTGCGTCAAACCTGCTCTATTCACCTGTCAATCCAGCATGACCTTTCAGGTGAGAACAATCCTCATAAAAGAAGGGTCAGAGTGCCTCTGGACCTGGATTGTTCTCAGGTTTTAAAATCTGCTAGAACATGAACTAAGAACTACACTGTGCTGGGTAGGAAAAAAACACTTCATTTCTCCAATGGTTAAACACATTATTTTGAAGAGTAACATTGCAGTGTATCAGTGTCTGAGTAACAGTGAAGGACAGATATGCATGGGCTTCATTACATACCAGATGGATGTAAAATATCTGAGAAAGTGAGGGTGGATCACCTAGTGAAGAATACAGAACTCCCCAGTGAAGGTTCTGATCATGGCTATAGCACAAACACTGTCCTAGAATCAGCTCTCCATCCAGTAAATTGCATAATCAGAAACACTGTTTCACAGAAAACTAATACACAGTGCACTGAGCCTGTTATCAACAGGACTGTGCTACATACAGATATGCCCAAAGTTAGGAACTTACCACTAAAGGTGATATTCAGGAAGGAAAGAAAATTGTCAGGAGCACACATTGTCCCTCACAACTAACCCTCCTTCTGCTATGTTTAAAACTACAGTAGGGAGATGTATGGAGAGACCTGGGGGACAAAGTATTTAGATGATTCCAGAGAGCTCAGAAGGGAATAAGGAGTACACCATCCCAGATACACTAAGGTCCAAATATAGACTTTCCTGGAGATGTTCTGGTTGACTAGGACAGCAAAATACCCTGAGGTGTTCTATTTCTGTCCATGGCTCAGAGCCATGCAGAAGGTAAGGATCCCAAAAGAATAGAGATCCTGGGAACTGGGGAGCTATATTGTTCTACCTGCTCCTCCTGGCTTGGTCTCATACCTTATTTCAGAAACATTGAAATGCTGAAACTTTTCTTCCATGTCCCTTTGCAGTGTTACCAGCTTATGCTGCTTCAGCAGGTCCTTCACTCTTTCATCCATGCCTTCTTCCTCCTGTTAATCCAAATATTGTATTCTCAGTGTAGGGTTGAACACTCATATGCACACACATAACATACTTACATGACCACATAGAAACACAGGTACATATATGCACACATACAGGCACACCTTAATGCAATGATATGTTTTGTTTCCCAGTTAATGCTAATTTCAGGAGCAGTTACCAAGGAAACCATTGATAACAAGTTTAAACTTTATTGGATGAGAGAACACAGTGGGTATGATAGCTCAGTCATTGAAGTATCTATTATATAAACCTCTTGCAAGATGAGTATATACCAGGTGTCCTGGCTCATTAGTCAGTCAAGCTTAGACAGTTCCTCATGCTGTATAGTATAGAAATATTCCCCTGCTCAGGACAACGACATTATCAGGGACCGTCCACTGGTCTTGTTTCTTACCAGTTGGCCCCAAAAAGAGCTCCTTACTCCAATAGGAGCTTTCTGTACCACCAACTGTCTCACTTCAGAGCCAAAGCAATGGGCTCAGGACACCAGATTACCCCACCAACCAGGATTTAATAAAAGTCAAATCCTCTCTGTAAGGTGGTTATGGCAGGGATTTGTTTGTGTAGCAAATGGCTGAATAATTCAGAGCTTAATAATTTTTGTATTATTTCATTCTATACACTAGTCCCCAAAAGGGCTTATCCACTTTGTACTTTTCCACTCTTCTAATGATGGACATCTGGATAGTTTCTAATTTGGGGCAATTTTTTTAAAATGCTTCTAAAACAGTGATATCCCTAAGCTTCTCTGTGGAAACTTATTTCATATTCTAAAATCATTGAGTTTGCCCTAGGATTTTCAGTTCAGATTTCTGTGTGTGTGTGTGTGTGTGTGTGTGTGTGTGTGTGTGTGTGCCTTCTTCCTGCACTATACCATTTTACTGCTCTTCTCTCAATCCTCCCGGAGGCTGATTTACACTCAGAATAAATAACTTTGAAGTTATGCAGTTAATTAGTGCTAAAAACACTGCACATACTGAATGCTTTAGAGTATCATGAACATAAATGGAGTGCACTCACTTATACACACCACAGCATGGCTGTGAGACTTCTGCAGGACTTACATGCAGCTACAAGTACACTGCCAGTCAGTATTTCAAGGAAGGAAATACAGGCCAAACTCCAAAGACAAGGATAACTGAGGCATCTTTAGGCAAATGTGGAAAGAAAGTTGTAGCAGGCAATGCCAATGAGGACAAAACAAGGTACTAAAAAAAAAAAACACAGTGAATCCACTGACCACTGAGTGTGCAGTCACCATTCAACCAAGCAAAGGAGGGACACATTCCTGGGACACAAGCCAATCCTTCTTTTAGATACCTAGATTTGCCACAGTGCCTACTTTTTAATCTTCATGTTCCCATTTGTTTGTTTGTTAGTATTTTTAAAGAAAATTTCTTGGAGATAAGTATTTTAGCTCTACAGATAACTAAGCATGGGCACACAAACACACTCACACATGGGAACATATACACATACAAAGTATAATACTGTACAAGAAATAGCCAGCATTCCCACAGCAGACATACATACAGATACACATCTAGGAACACAACTGTGCAAGCAATAATCAGCATACAGAAAGAGGAAAAAAGATAAAGATATGTTCAAACAAACGTATATCACATAGACAAATGCAAAAAAAATGACCTTAAGTGTGCATGCATGCACGTGCCTGCACACACACACACACACACATACACAGAGAGACAGAGAGAGAGAGCAAGAGACAGAGAGAGAGAGAGAGAGAAAGAGAGAGACTTCTGAAGCAAGAATGGCCAAGGACGAGGGAAGACTGCTGCCTTTCAGAACCTCTTCTGCTTCAGGAGGAAGTAGTCAATCCTTTTTGCTGTCTACAAGGATCTTAGCCTCAGTCATGCTCTGGTACCCTAGCCTGCACTTCCTTTTACTTCTGTGAACTTTATCCTGAGACTCAATGGTCCCATAGGTTCCAGCTTGACTCATAATAGTCTCTTTACTAAACCTGCCCTTGCTTTTCCAAAGAAGACTTGATAGCCTGAGAGTAATAAAGTTAATGTTGGTCATGTCCCAGGAAGTTTTTATTAGATAACAATATATAATATGAATTCAGCTGCAATGTCAATCAGAAGGAGGCAGATACTGTCATCTGTGCTTTTCAGGAATGTATCACTCTGCATGACTATGAGAGATAATATATGATAAGACACACACCTATGCACATAATATAGTCAGCAACACACAATCAAAAATGAGCAATTCTAAGGAATTTTCTGTTGTGAAGTCAATAAAACTAACCAGATATATTTGTGCTGTGTACTCTGTGCAGTGAAAAGAAAGGCCAAATTTTCTTTTTTTAAAGAGCTGTATTCTTTGATCTTGTTATTAGAAAAGACATTAATACCAAAAGAATAAAGTATATAAACAAAGGGGAAAAAACTGCTATGTCTTTTTACTTTCTGAAAAACTTAAAACTTGTAACAATTAAATGAGACAAAATAAGACAAATGGTCCACTTGGAGGCCAGGAGATTCAAAGAGAGCTGGCCAGCCAGATTACCCAAAGAAAAACTTTAGGTTCAACAAAATATGTGGGCTCAAGAAAATAAGAGAGTGAGCAGTAGAGGACGATACCAGATTTCACTTTGTAGCCTGCAAGCATGACCACCAATGTACAAATCTATACATGCATGAAAACAGCACACACAGTACACAGGAATCATGTTAAATAGAAAAGACAGGAGTCATCATGATCAATAAAAAGTTAAATTTAGACCATGCATATCAGGTGTTTTCAACTGAGACCCACAACAGTTCTACTCATCTCTTAATGTCTAAAAATGCCTAGGGGAACATGTTACTTGGTCATGCTACCTTGAGGTAATAAAGCAAATGCTCTTATGACTCTTCAAATCTGTTACCTCAACCCTCAGCCAGTCAAAGTCCTCTGACACCTATGATCATCCAGTCAGCTCCAGCCTGGAACCTCAAGTATGATAGTGCTATACAGAACAACAAGCAGAGACTAGGTCTGACAGGGTGATACTCAGGCTTCTGTATGTAAACCAAGAGTTGAGCAAAGGGAAAAGAACACACTGCAATTCAGGAAGAAATGAGAAGACCACATGCCCCACCCCCTCAAGAATACAGCTTGGCATTGGCACTGGACTCTAATTCTTTCAAACTATTTTCTACTGTGATCTCACATGAACACAGCAAAGGAAATAAGCCACAGGTCAAAGACCTCATCAGTGAAAGACTTGTGGCATTTCTTAAGTGTTCCACTGTATAGCAATCCTACAGACATAATGTACTGACAGTGTGTGACATGTGATTGACACATCTCCCTCACTGGAGTGCAGCTTTTAGCAGAGCATGAGGTTTTGCTTGCAAATCATTAAGATTTTTGCAAGAAGGTGACTCTCCAGAGAAAATTGTGAGTGATCACAAAAACAAACAATTAAATAGTATGTGGGTGGGAATCTGGATGGATATGTGCCTGTGTATGTTTATAGTTGCCTTTCACCTACCTGATGCTGCTCAGCACAGATCATCTCACAGACTTCCTTAATGAGCTTCTTCACCTCCTCACAGGACTCTTGCAGTGCAATCTTCTCATTCCGAAGTTTTCTCTTCTCACGTCCCAATACACACACATTGTTTTTAAGTTCAGTCAAATTCTGTAGATCCTGGCTGCTGAAATAACAAATCGCCATTTAAAAATGGTGATTCCCCATGCTGACTCACATTGAGATTCCTACTGCCTAATTCCACTACACCTGAAAATTCCATGTAACTGAAATTCTTAGACTTAAAAAATGTTTTTAAAAAAGAAAAATAAAATAATCCATATAACCATAAAAAAAAAAGAAAATTCCAAGACCCTAAGACAGCCCAAGACTGGAGCTCACAGTAGCCTAGTCTGTGTTACTCAGAGGGAGGAAAATCTAGAGTAATCACTCACCATAAGGTTTCAAACGACCTTTGAAACACTGGCACCAAAGACAATACTGTGTCCCTGAAAACACGATTAAACCCCTACCTATACTTCATTGTTCATGGCACTGGGAAAGCATCAGCAAGTAGAGAAAAAAAGTACCCTATGAATGATGGCAGAGGTCTCAAATATAGTAAAATCTGTCCATGGGTTCCATAAAAAACAGTTCTGTGAAGCCCCACCAGAGCCCTAGATGAACTTGTCTGCCTGACTCTTCTTTACAGTAATACTATTCTTCCATCTAGGCTTTTCTAAGGCTAGAAGGATATTGATTGCAGGGACTCAATGTCTATTAACACTTAGCAAGACTGAGCTCAAAACACAACCCAAAGGTCACAAGCACGATGCTTCCTTAGGGACAGACAGGCTAAAACCAAAGCTTTCAATATGGGTCTAAGACAAACAGGGCACAATGAGTCCATCCTGAACTAAATCACGCACTTACCTGTAGCATAACTTCTCCTCAGTCAGCTGCTTGTACTCCTTCAAGGCATCACTTATCTCCATGGAGTATTTCTGCAGGTTTGTGAACACCAGCTTATGTTTCCTATTTATCCTCTGAAGAGATTTCAGCCTGTGTAGGCCATGGCCACTGCAGGAAAAAACCAATGAACACAGAATTAAAAAAAAAAAAAAAAAAAAAAAACATGAAATCAGACTGCACTTGGACTGTCCCAGCCCAGTGAATGCCACAGACTGACACATATATACTGGGACCTTCAGGTGCTTATTAAGCTTTCTATCCTTCCTAGACCACAGGAGGCATGGAGTCCACAGGGAGTTTTGAAGCCCTGCATATGCATGCTCAGTGGGTGTGGAGCTATAGATGACCTCACTAAGAACTTTCCAAGTGTCTGTGTCCCATATCTGCATCTGAAAACTGACTATGACACTTTTCCTGTATTTGGAACAAGGAATCTCATTCCTATGTACCTGTTACTACACAGTGGACCAGAGGACACAATTTGTATTTCCAGGGAAGAGTTCCAAAGTCAGGCTATGCCCTCCATGGAAATTATAAGAATGGAAAATACTCAGGGACTTTCAAAAACCCTAGATAGCCATGAGTATACACACATCTGCATGTACTCTACTTCACACACACACACACACAAACACACAAAGGGCACATATATTCTGTATGCTCATGTAAAGTAGGGAGGTGTCACTGTCTCAGACTATAAAGCATATCAGAGCAGAGAAATGATGAGCTCCAGGTCTTCCAGCAACTATATGGGAGGCATGAATGGAACCAGGGAACTCCAGAAGTTTCCATTACATAAATATTTGCTGGTCAAGTACAAATATTCACCACAAACTCACGTTGCATGTTTCAAAGTCAACACATATCAGGACTTCTTAAAATGCATTCTAAGATCTCATAGACTATTGTCCCTGTTCCCAGAATGTGTTATAGCCACAGGTTCTACTTTCCATTTATCAGATATAGAATTTCACCCTGTGATGCCATTCCACACCTACCCAGGTTTCAAAATTTATTCTACAATTTACTCAGAAATTTAAGTTTAAGAATAGGACACCATCTGTCACTGTTGTGCAATGGATAGCTCATTGGATTTCTAGACAAGAATAGGAAACCATACGGGTCAGCCTCCTATTCTTTAGGAAAGCTTGGCTTGACAATGTGAGGTCAAAATAAACAGCAGCGAACTGCACATGACTACCTGTTGTTCATGTCCAACTTGGTATAACTGGCCACAATGTCATACAGCTCAGTTCTCTTATTTATGATGCTCTGTAGGTCAATCGTTAGTTTCTCCATACTTGTCATCTGCTGATCCTGCTCAGGGTAGATGGAGACTTGGGATTTTGTCTCCTCAGACGTCCCTGTGGCAGATAAAAGTGAACTTGTATATTTGAATGACATTTGGTCAGTAGAGTCCATGCTGAATCCCAAGAAGGAAGAGTAAATGCTGGCTACCGAGTAAGGGCCCCAAAGTACAGAACAGCTATCTTTAGACTCATATTCATGAGCGATGTGTCTGTTTCTAACCACCATGGCTGGGCATGTGCCTCAGTGCCTAATGCGGGCTCCTAGCCCTGGAACACATATGCTAGCCTGGCATGTGGATTTAGAAGACAATGTCAAAAATCTGCACACAAATCGCATTCAATACATATAAATATCCTGTTGTCCCTAAGGCTTTGTAACACCAAGTCCTCATCAAATGTGTCCAGGACTAAATCATCTGAATGTTCAAGATATTAATGCATGCAAATGGGTGTTTTCCTCTCTTATTAGTAGCAAGTTCTCTTGGAAACTGAAGAAATCTACTAGGATAATGGGCAGCAAAACAAGACCTTGAGAGGAAAATCAAGTTAGACATTCCTTTGCTTCTGCTGGACTCCCTTTTTCACTTAGAATGACATTAAGGATCTTACAGTGCAGGGTTAATATTTAATGGATCTCCCAAACTAGCCACTTGAAACCATGTACTCTAGGTATGGTCTTAGCAAAACCAGAGAAGCAGGATAAGCCTATTGTTTCACAGAAGCTTCCAGATAAGGAGCCCCATGACAGGAAGACCAAGATCAAGCTTTATCTCCTCCTGAAAGCACACTATGCTTGGGATTCCCTTTGCTTTCCCCAGAACCCTTTCTTTTTAAGTATTTTATACTGAGACAGCTGTCGTCTACCATTCTCTGTTCTACCCATATTCACCTTTCTTTCATCCAAGCACCCTGTCCAATCTTTCCAAAATGTCTGTGGGTCTAGAGTGAATACTTCATAGTCACTTGGTATTTCCACAACAATGGTGACATCATAAATAATAACACGCACCCTAGAATATAATAGATTGTAAAGAAATTGAACTGTGAGGGTTACCAGCAGCAGCCAGCCCCTACCGACTAAGTAGGTGTTCTACAATTCACTTGAAGCCATACTTTCTTTTTCAAGAGCCTTCCTAGAAATACAAGGGAAGACCCACAGCACTTCCTTGCTTAGATAATGCTGAGGGGAATGTCTTGTTCTTACGTCACTGGATGTATCTAACTGCCTTGGCTCTCCCTGGCAATCCTTACCCTATCTGAATAATCTATAAAGGAATGAAGTGAGAAGAAGCTTGGGGATAACAAGGAAGAGGAGGGGAAAGGGAGAAGTGATGGATATGTTAAAACACTTCAAATTTTCTAAAAAAGCCAGAGATCTCTCTCTGCATTATTAGAATTTATTCACTACTCCAGGTATGGAAAATTGATGATGCAGTTCCAAACATTCTACACAATGGATTATTCCTTTGTTATATCTCTAATTAATAATGTGAGAAAGAAATGTTTCTAGGGAATTAGATCAGAAAGATAGTTAGGAAAGTTTAGTCTGCTAAAGGAAAAAAGTACATCATGGAGGATGCATATTTCTGTTACAATGTGTTGTTGGTTTGGGAGATAGTGGGTATTCTCTTAAAACAAATATATAAGGCATATATTTAATCAAAATTACCTCCAAACTTCAGCAAAATAGATTCCAGCCTTCATAAGTTAGCACTTTTATGATGAACTAGTATCACATCAGGCTCAAAACACTAAGAACTTGAACTCCACAGCTGAACCATCAGACACAAGAGAAAAAACTGCCATGAAATGTGATGGTCTATTCTCACACTTCTGTTAGAGGAATGATGAATAGCTAGATATGGAAAGTCATTTTCCGAAAATCAGATTTATCAAGGATATGGAGAGAATTTTAAGTGTGGCACTGCTATGGTGTGCTAAAGTGTGCTTTGCCTGTAAAAAAGCAAAATGTCTTAATCTGGAGATACCTATGACAATTACCATGTTCTCAGGAAAGGGGACACAGACACTTAAATTACAATATGAAGTAGAGCATGAGAACATCAGAGAAAAAGCACACAATGAGAGCTAATTGAGGTCCTTTGGCCTAGACAATTCTCACAGCTCCACTTTACACTTTTGAATTTGATTACAGCCCTGAAATTAAGAGATTCCAATATGTTACATCTGAACTTAAATCCTTCAGAAGTCGTGCACATGGCTTCTGATGTGTTCTCGATAGATCCAAAGAACAATTGAGTGAGTGGGGTAAATTGTTCATTAAGGTGCAACAAAAGTCTGACGAACATGTTAGACAAGGTTACCTATCTAAGGAACACACAATTCTACAAGTCAAAGGACAGCACCTGCCCTGCACACTACCTCACGTCTGTCAAACATGACACATAGAAGGATGCTCAGGAAGTCACACACAGAAGGGACTATGCCCTAGCAAGTTCTCAGAGCCCAAACTTGAGTCTACTCCAGTGCATAATGTCACTTTTTCCCTTTCTCTTTCAGTAAGTGTGTATCTCAGAAGTTACCTAATTTCCTTTGTCTCTTTCCACAAGGGGACCCAGGCACAGACTTCCTTTTTTATTATGAATAGTCTCATTTTTATTCATGTATCCCCTTGTTCAAACTCCCTTCACCCTTGCACATCTCCCAGTCACTCTCTCTTCTCCCCATTTCCTTATCTCCTCCACAGCAAGGGGAGGAGGTCCCAAGGTCCCAAGGTGGCTCAGTTCCACATCCACACAAGGCAGATCTGCTTTCCTCACCAAATCATCAAGACTGAGTCAGGTGTTCCTCTGGAGGGAATAGACTCTAAGCTACTGGGGAACAGACTTCTATGAATTATTCACAGATACAGAGAATGAGTCTTGATTTTAGTGCATTCAACTATGAGCTTCCAAAGGCTTGCAGATTATTGTAACAGTCACAAGCCTTCAGGTAGCATAAGGATGCACAAATAACTTGCCTAATGCTTAAGATGCCCATGTTAATGGAGAAGCTATTCAAGGACAGAATACAGTTGCCAGATTCACAAAGCCATCCTCACTGACTTCCCAGTACACTTAGAGCTGGCAGGAAGGGCAAGGTTCTGCTGAGGTCCACTCCCTCTAAAAGTTCTCTGGCTGATTTAGAGATTTGTCCATCACTCAAATCTGGAAAGTCAAAAATCTTAGTGGTCATGGAAAGATAATAGCTCAGGTTGCCTCTGTTCTGCTGCTAGTGGTTGTGATGTAAAGACAATCTCATGCCTTGCCAGGGCACTCTCCTTACTTTATTCTTACTAGCACACAAAATAAAACCATTAGTTAAGGCAAAGTGTATTGATAGTATGGAAATCTTATTAATTCACCATAACTCCTTCCCCACCCAGACTCAAAGCACAGGGTCCCCAGTACAAAGGCTACAGCCTTGGTAATTCCTGGCTCTACCAAACTAACCACCAAAAATCCTGGATCAGGGTCAGCTCTTTAGAAACAAACAGAAGGAAGATGGGCCTATTACTTCCCAGAAGCTCCCAGTTCCTGAGCCCTAGCCTTGGAAGGCTCAAAACCATAATGTGGAGAATGCTCCCCAGTCTTTTCCCTGAACTCACAGCATCTTCCCCAAGAGCACTTATTTGTCCATGTTTTCCAGGAAGACCAAAGGCCAGCTTCCTTCTTCCTCACTTCAGTTTCTCTATGCTGTCCATTTCCTCTCCGGAGTAGTGTTCTGAGTCGGGACAACATGTCTAGCAGTGAACCTTATAGGAACTGAATAAAGGTCCTAAGGGCACTTGTTGTTGCTAAAACACTAGTGACATCAGATGGATTCCAAGATCTCTGCTCTCCAGGATACAATAGAATTTCCAGAGAAGAATATGATGATGTCATGGGGGAACACTCTTTACTTCCTGGCCCATAAGCCTGCCTTGAACTGTCCAGATTATGAAGTCTCTTTCCCACTTTCCCAGGAGTCTCTCCTGTGACTCATGGACAGCCATTCAATACCCCATCCTCTCAAAGCTAGAAATTTCAGTCTGCATCATAAGAATATTTTCACTGATTTACGCATGAGTAGTTGAAATCTCACCCTGTAAGCAGACACCAAGCATGGTCCTTCCTCTCTTTAAAATCCATACCTAATTATAGAGGAAATGAAGCACATCAAGAAATTATGTCAAGATGATATGGAAGATGAGGGTTGAGTCTTCTGAAATGAATAAGCAACTGGAAATGCTAAGATTAAGGGATGGTTGTAAGGATTCCTGGCATTCCACGTAGCTGAGCCTACTGGCTCAGGTGGGATGCACCTTACACTGAGGCATGCCCCTGGGCATGGCTACATAAACCCTGCAGCACTGAGTACTGAAGCACCTCCCTGGACCATGGCTGGACCCGGAAGCACCTCCTTGGACCCATGATGCATACCCGTGCACGCCCCTTCCCTTAAAAGTGGCTGCAAGCACGTGCTCGGTCCTTTTTCTTCTCTGTCTCCTGACTTCTGTTCTGCTCTTCTGTCTCTTTACCCACCTGGGACTTTTCACTTAAATAAACTCTAGCATATGGCCTTGCTAGTGTGTGCTTGCTTTTACGGGTGGAACTAACAATGGTGGCCACTGGGAATTTTTAAGTGAGCTAAAACTCTTATGAGACCCAGACTGCTCCAGAACATTCTGTCTACATGCCTGGGGTTATTAGTCAAGGCTCTCTAGAGTAACAGAAGGATATTAACATGAATCAATCTCTTCATATATAAAAAGTGAAATTTTTAGAATGGTGTATAGTATGTGCTATAGCTAATCTAACAAACACTGGCAATGAATGAAAAGTCCAAGTTACCAGTAGTTCGCCAGTCCATTAGACTTGAGGGCTCAGCTGTCTGCAGTATAAAGTAGAATCTTAAAGAAGTATGCTCCACTGCCAGTCAGGAAATGGATGTGTTAACAGGGCCAGTGCAAACAGAGGATGTATAAGCTTTATTCATCCATGTCTTTGAATATGATTCCAGCAGAAAGACTAATTCAGATTCAATCTAGATAATAGATTTGAAATAAAAGTGTGACTGCCTCTCTCAAAGGTCTAGATTAAAGCAGTTCTTTGTAATTCAATAAGTAGAAATAACTCACATGCATTCCTTCTATTATGGGATTTCAGTTAATCTCAGATGTAGTCATACTGACAGCACAAAAAGCCATCAAAGTCTTTATAGCATCTCCTAATATTCTTGACCAAACAGATTGAAAGGAAGGAATGGTAATAGCCTATTGGAGCAGGTAAATCAGCTGTAGACCTCATGATCATGATGCTCTTAGTGGCCTCTTTATAGCTATGGATGACTGACATAGGATGAAATAACAGTGTTTGATTTTATGAGTAACAGCAGACCAGCTAGAAACCCAGTAACTAAATAATCTTTTATTTCTCTATATCTGAAATTTTGAAATTCAAATAATTGTTATATCTGGCAGTAAATATGCTGAAAATGCCCCACAGCCAGAAAATGGGTAATATTTAAAGAAAAAGTGAGAACGACTTTAGAGACCAATCACATTGGATGTGTCTGAAAGAGTCTGGTGTCTCTGAACATATGCATTTTGACTTCAACTCCTCCAGAACATGGATTCCTTACTCCATGTGTGTGGTAATGGGAAAAATCCTTCCCAAAGCAGAAGAAACTGGGATGAATTCTGTGTGGTCTTTATTTTAGTCAACAGCTAGAAGCCTCCTACTTTCTTTTTTTTTTTTTTTTCATTTAACTTTTGATTTTTATTTTTTTTTGTTTTTTTTGTTTTTTTTCCTTCTTTATTTTGTATTTATCAAAAAAAACACAGTAAAAAGAATTTAAAATGTGGAAGAGTTAACAATAACTATACAGAGGATAAGAATGATAAGCATGGCTTATCAAGGGAAGAAATACAAATAAGATTGCTACACCTATATTTTCTTTGTGTTCATCTTTCCCTCTGAATTTTTTTTCCATCCCT
>PVIH01023521.1:0-24658 GCA_004025045.1 Sigmodon hispidus | reverse complement strand
AGTAGGGCTCTTAGTAGATTCCCTGAGCAGCAGGGGCTGCGGGTGTGGCCAGGTGCAGAGTTCAGCTGCCCCTGCTCCAGAGTGCGCTGGGACGCTGCAGAGAGCACAGGTCCTGGTGGCGGAACCGGAAGCAGTGTGAGGTCAACTCTCCCTCCCAGGCCAGGATACAGGCGCTGAGGCCTGCCGAGCCCTCCTCACCTCTGGTCAGGGTTCGAATCCGCCCCTCATAGACCCCTGCAGTTGGTTTGCTCAGTTCACTCAGCTCAGGGTCGCAGTAGGGCTCTTAGTAGATTCCCTGAGCAGCAGGGGCTGCGGGTGTGGCCAGGTGCAGAGTTCAGCTGCCCCTGCTCCAGAGTGCCAGAATGTTCTTTGTATGCTGTAAATAAAGCACTGTTTTGGCCTATGCACAGCACCGTAGGAGTGGGTGGAGAATCAGAGGGCAGGCAGGTAGGAAATGGTGGAGTTACCCAGTCTCCATCCAACCCCCGAAGAAGCAGCATGTAGGAATCCAGGTGAGCCACGGGCTGTGGGTCACGTGGTGGAAAGATAAATGGAAATGGGTTGAATTAAGATGAAAAAGCTAGTTAGCATTGTGCTTAAGATATGGGCCAAACAGTTTAAAGGATATAAGCGTGTGATTCATTTCTTTGGGGGACAAAACCACTTCGAACCAGGTTCCAACTGCCACTATTCATGCTAGGTAACAAACATTCCGGACCCAAAACGCACCGAGAAACCTTACTACAACAGACACATATGAGTCAAGCAAACTTTCTGGAACATGTTTCATAAGTAAAACACTTATCAAAATTTCTAAATACTTATCTAATTTCAAAAATAAATATTGAGACTTTGAGATGTTAAAAATGCTTTGTTTCAAAATTTTAAGTCTCTGACAAAAGAAATTGAAGAGAATATCAGAAAACAGAAAGATCTCCCATGTTTCTGGACAGGTAGATTCAACAAAATGAAAATGGCAATATTACCAACAGCAATATAAAGATTCAAGGCAATTCCCATCAAAATTCCAACACAATTTTTTACAGACATTGAAAGAAGAATACTCAGTTTCATTTGGAATAACAGGAAAGCCAGGATTGACAAAACAATTTTGCTCAACAAAAGAACCTCAGAAGGCATCACCGTCCCTAACTTCAAATTATACTATAGAGCTGCAATAATAAAAACAGCATGGTACTGGCATAAAAACAGACTTGTCGATAAATGGAATTGATTTGAAGATTCTGACATTAACTTAAAAACCTATGAACACCAGCTTTTTGACAATAGGCCAAAAATATTCAACGAAAGATAGTACCTTCAACAAATGATGTTGGCATACCTGAATGGTAGTGTGCAGAAAGATGCAAATAAATTCAAACTTATCACCCTGCACACAGCTCAGATCCAAGTGGATCAAAGACCTCAACATAAATCCAGCTACACTGAACTTGATAGAAAAGAAAGTAGGAAATAACATACAATGCATTGGCAAAGATGACCACTTCCTAAATATAATACCAGTAGCACAGACATTAAGAACAACAATCGATAAGTGGGACCTCCTGAAATTGAAGCTTCTATAAGGCAAAGGACACAGCCAATAAGACAAAATGTCAGCCTTCAGAATGGGAAAAGATTTTTACTATCCCTACAAGTAATAGAGGATTAAACTCTAAAATATATAGAGAACTCAAGAAACTAAAGCCCCCAAATCTTTTTTCCCTTTGTAATTTTTTGTATTATAATAAAGTCATATTTTTTGTCTGTGTCTACCCTTGTTCAGGCTTCCTGCCCCCTCCTGCCTCTTCCAGTCACTCATTCTCTTCCACATCATTTCATTGCCTCACCAGCAAGGGCAAGAGGTCCCAAGGTGCCAATGTGGCTTAGTTCAGCATCCACTGCTGGATTATCTGCTTTATTTACCTTAACATGAAGACTGGGTCAGGTGTTCTTCTGGAGGGAATAGGTTCCAAGGTGCTGGTCCAAGGTATTTCAGATCCCAATCTATTCAGTGTTTGTAGTTTGCAGCTTGGACGTACTTTGCTTTTTGTTTTTTTGTTTTGACTCTACTAATGAGTGAGTACATAATCTGCTTATTTTTCTGGGTTTGTGATACCAGGCTCAGGAAGATATTCTCCAAATCCATTATTTATTTGCCTGCAAATTTTAGGATATTATTTTTTTCTTATTGCTGAGTATTACTTCATTGTGTAGGTGTACCACATTTTGTTAATCCACTCTTCAGTTGTTGGGCATCTAGGTTGTATACAGGTTCTTTCTATTATAATTAATGCTGCTATGAACATAGTTTTCCTCATGCCTTTGGAGTGTGAATGTGCATCTTTAAGGTATACAGGAAATGCAAAACAAAACAACTTTGAGATACCACCTAACACCTGTCAGATTGGCTAAGATAAAGACACAGATGACAGCCTATGCTGGAGAGGTTGTGGAGCAAGAGGAACACTATTCCATTGTTGATGGGAGTGTAAGCTTGTTCAGCCAGTCTGGAAGGCAGTATGGCTGTTTCTCAGAAATCTTGGAATCCTTCTCCCCAGGGATCTGGCAATACCACTACTGAGCCCAAAAATCTTAGTAAGAAAATTAAAAAATGGAGTACAGAACTAAAAAGAAAATTCTCAGCAGAAGATTTACAAATAGCTGAAAGACACATGAAAAAGTACTAAACATTTGTAGCCATCAGAGAAATGCAAATCAAAACAACTTTGAGATACCACTTTACATCTGTCATAGTGGCTAAGATTAAAAACACAGATGACAGCCTATGCTGGATAGGATACAGAGTGAGGGGAACACTCCTTCATTGTTGGTAGAGGTATAACCTTATTCAGCCACACTGGAATGCTGTATGGTGGTTTTTCAGAAAACTGGGAATCAATCTCCCCAATGTTTCAGCAATACCACTTTTAAGTATATATCATAAAGCTGCACATTTGCTTTCCAAAAGCATTAGCTCAACTCTGTTCATAGTAGCATTACTTGTAATGGCAAGAACTTGGAAGTAATTTAGGTGCCCCTAGACTGAAGAGTGGATTAACAAATTGTGGTACATCCACACAATGGAATACTACTCAGCAGTAAGAAAAAAAAAAGATATTCTAAAATTTGCAGGCAAATGGATGGATATGGAATATATCCTCCTGAGCAAAGTTCACAAGTGCAGAAAGATAAGCAGGGGATGTACTAACTAATTAGTGGACTAAAAAAAAAATCATTGTATACAACAGCTCAAGACTAGAATATAGCTAAATGACACAGTGTCTCCCTTCTGCATTGATGGCCTCTGACAGGGGTGAGGGTGTGGAAAGACTTGTTTTCTTTGAAGGTCTTCCCACAGGATGTTTAATCATGCTCCAGTAAGCTAAATGAGCAGTATGAATGGGAATTTTTGTAAATTGGGAGATTGTGGCGAGCCACTTCTGGCCTGCAGAATGACAAGTCACCAAATGCAAGATTCTTCTTGGATCACACTTTATTGGAGTTCAGCTCAGTTGAGGTAGAATGGTGGAAGAAATACCTCATGCCTGAAATGCAGCCTGCTTATATAGGGAAGCTGGGACGCATAAAGCTATGTGATTGGTGCACAACATAATGCCTCATTAGCATATGGTTGGTGATAGGTCCAAAGTAATGCCTCATTAGCATATAGCTGGTGATAGGTGGTAAGGAGTGCCAAATTTACATAATCAGGGATCACATCAGATAGGTCACTACTCAGCACCTAATTAGCATCTGGGGAACATGATGCAATGTTCCAGCAAGTTGTGCAAGGGTCAATCATGCCCTAAATCTCCCCCTTTTTGTTTTTCTAATGGCACAGAGAGGATATAGCCTGTACAGGTGTTCACCTCATGATGTGCCCACCGCTGGAAGGTTGTTTCCTGCTGCCAGGATCCCTGAGATGCCTTCATGCATGCAAGGCCAGTGAGGGCGGCAGGGTGCAAAGGCCATCTCAGAGGAGAATGATTCCCTATAGAGGTGCAATGCCAGCTAAAGCCTCTCTGTGTAAGGACAATCATTATAAGTCACTAAGGACAGATAGCCAGGCTGCGGGGGAGTGTCCTGCATCAAAAGCCAAGAGTGCCTGAGTGAGTAGGACCTTTTCACAATGCGCTCTGATGCGAATACGGCAAACCAGTCAGAGGCAAAAAAACAACCCCAAATAAACAGCAGACTGCAAAGATTCCCACTCCCATCCACTCCTTGAAAAAGGAAAAGGCAGAAATGAGGCAAGAAGTAAAGTCCCCAAGTGTAACAGGTTCCAATCTTGTAGCATTCAAACGTACGATCTGGAACTTTTGCTTAAGGATCATCTTTTCAACCTCCAGAGACCAATTCCCACTTAAAAATTCTCCAATTCTTCGACTTTCATTCAAAGCATCAGAAACAACAATAGGGGTAACACAAACATGTCCTAATTTCTGTATACAGCCCACTTGTATTAGGCCACATACATCTTCAATAACCTCTTCTAGTAAATTTACTCTTTCGTTGGTGGCAAGGATACCACTCAGAAAATGGGAATTAAACTGTGCTTGCTCCTCTAAAATTTGTGAAGTTTGAGCCACAATATCATTAATTTCCTGGGCAGACTTGACTTGGCTGGCCATGGCTACAACTGCAGTAACTGCTGCAGTTGCTGAAATGGCAATGGCAGCCACGATAGCAGCCGTAATGCCAAAGTCCTTCTTATGGTGTAACAGACTCATCATAGGGAACTGCTCTGGGTCAGCTCCCACAGGCATGGGGACAAAGGTAGGCATTCTAACAACTACTGCTGTAGTCACCACTGATCCATTCCAACACTCTGCCAACCAACAACTGCCTGAAACAGTGCAGTTTTTACTAGAGTTAGTCAAGAGAAACATAAAAGGTGACTTCAAACACACCAAAGCTGCTGACCCTGTGTAATTGCTAACCTCGTTGTTATAAGATGTTAATTTCAATTTCATCCTTGTTCTATTACCTCACTTCACCATACCTGATACATTATAAACCTTACCCAAGGATCCTTGCAAATTCACAAGAGCAGAAACATCCACACTGGCCCTTGCCTCATTAATCAATACCCAGGAAAAGAATGGTCATCCTTCAGTAAACCAAGTTATGTTATCAAATTTCTCAACATTTCCCATGTAGGGCTTCAAGCCAGGAGAGACTTCAAATTCTGGACTAAGCTGTTTATTTCCCCAAGTTCTATCGTGGCAGGAAGTGAAGGTAGGAAAACTACTTATAAATGGTTGACAATAGGGAGCAACTATAGGTCTTGTAGTATTTTGTCTGTTCTTATTATTGTTATGTAATAGAACTATCCCTTCATGAGTCAGGATCATGATGGTAACATTCACCTCTTAATTTCCTTTAACTTCTGATCCTGTGCCAGAGGTGGAACCAGTAGATATGTGTCCCAAAGCCTCGGTTAACATATGCACGGGGCTTGATTGCCCTTTAGGGGGTTTACCCGATAAATCATGTTTTTTCTGGCTAAAAAAATACAGTCATCATTCTCTTTAAGACTAAAACAAAGTGACTGATTCAAATTAGTATTACTAACATTATATTCTGCCCAATCCATGCAAAGGGGCTGGGCACAAGGGACATCTAATTCACATGAGGTGAAAAATTTTGTAGGGAGAACTCTGGACTGAGCATGGACTGGCATAGGTAATGACCAGGTCCAACTAATCCCCCAGAGTATCATCTTTTCTGCCTGAAACAGGGGGAAGACAGTCAGAAGTGTCCATGTCAGCATCATCCTTAGAATCGTCCTCAACGCATCCCGTCAATCTTGATGGCACCCAGACTGGCTCCTGATTCTGTGGAGAAACACATAAAGATCCCCTGGATCGAAAGATAATGCAATCTGGGCCTGCCATTGATTAGAAAGTACATCCTTCCACAAAACTTTGCCTTGATTGTTGGGTTCTGACATCATATGACGTTCATCAATGGTTTCATTTTTATCATTTAAATTTAGAAAATTTATAGCGAATAAAGCAAGAGAGAGCCTTTGTTTGGAGGTGCAATTCTCTGCTATTCCCCCTTTTTGTTTTTGCAGGAAGTCCTTGAGCGTATGATGCGCATGCTCTATTATCCCTCGCCCTTGTGGATTATAGGGCAGGCCTGTGATGTTTCACTTGCATTTTGTGACAAAATGAGGCAAAACTCTTCGCTGCATAGGCTGGCCCGTTGTCTGTTTTCAGTGTATTGGACTTGCCCCAAGCAGCCCAAGCTTCAAGGCAGGGGATAATGACATTGTGAACCCTTTCCTCAGAAAGAAATGTAGCGTGCATTACTCCAGAACAAGTATCAATGGAGACATGCACATACTGAAGCTTTCCAAAGGATGGAACATGGGTAACATCCATCTGCCAAATTTCAAGTGGAAAAATGCCTCTGAGATTAACCCCTATTTTCTGAGCAGGCAAGAATTGCACACAAGCAGGACAGCTTTTCACAATTTTCCTAGCTATTTCCCTAGAAATTTTAAATTTAGTTCTTAAAACAGAAGATGAAACATGGTATAAGCTATGAAATTCTCGTGCTTGTGTTTCAGAGTCCAATGCCACAAAAGCACGCTTTGCCAGATCAACTTGTTCATTGGCTTTTGCCATAGGACTAGGTAACAAAGAGTGAGCTCGGATATGGGTAATATAAAAGGGATTGGATCGATGCAAAATCTCACCTCTTATTCCTGCTAAAAGTGAGGCTACCATACTAGAGGGTTTAATATAGGAAACAATTTCTAAATTTTTAACAGCATTCAACACATATGATGAATCAGATACCAAATTAAAAGACTCAGAAAAATTTAAAAACCTCTAAAACTACTTGGCATTCTACTATTTGGGGAGCACTTGGACGGCACTCAACAGTTACAGGTGAGCCTCCTTGCACCATGTAGGCTCCCTTCCCAGTCTTAGACCTATCCATGTAGATGGTTAAGGCATTGCTTAACCATGGTGATCCAAGGGAACACCACAGGCTGATGAACTATGAATGTTACAAGTTCACTCTTGGGCAAATGATTATCAATTGTAGCAGAAAAGGCACAAACCAATATATCACATTCTGAGGTAGTGGCAGCCAATATCTCTACTTGTTCTTTTGTATAAGGGACTATAAGTCAGTCAGGTGTCTTGGCAAAAGATGTAATGGATTGTTTAATGCCTAATAACGCAACCTCAGCTGTCATGGATGGATAGTGGGACAAGGTTCTCATCCCTGTGGATTTAGTATGAATCCACAGTAGAGGTCCTTCTTGCCAAAAAACACCAGTTGGAAATCCTAAAGTAGGAAGGATACACATCCAAATGGGCTTGGATTAATCACAGAGCACCAACTGTGCCCTAGTAATTGCTTGCTCTACCTTTTGAAGTGCTATCTGAGCATGGGGAATTAAGATCTGGTTTTCCTTCTAAATTATCAAATAAGGGTTTAAGCTCAAAGCGAGTTAATTTCAAATATGGCCGAATCCAATTTATATCCCCAAGCAATGTTTGAAAATCATTTAAAGTCCTTAAGCAATTGGTCCTAATTTCTACCTTTTGTGGTCTAACATGGACATTCTGAATAATAGCTCCTAAAAATTCAATAGCTCCTCCCTTCTGTATCTTCTCTGGAGCAATAAATAAACCTTTATCTTTTAATTCTTTGGTTAACAAACTTAATGCTAATTCTAACAATTCCATAAAAGGGGCTGCAAGCAAAATATCATCCATATAATGTACAATTCTAACACAGGGAAACATATCTCTTACTGGCTGTAAAGTTCTATCTACATAAAGTTGACACATTGTAAGACTATTGGCCATACCTTGAGGAAGAACAATCCACTGATATCGCTTATCAGGCTGTTCATGATTAATAGAGGGTAAAGTAAAAGCAAATCCTTCCTTATTCTGACTATTTAGGGGAATGGAAATGAAACAATCTTTAATATCTACCGCTACAACAGATCAGTTCTTTGGAATAGCTGGTAAAGCTGGTAGACCCTTCTGAATGGGTCCCATGACTTGCATTTGTTGATTTATGGTGCACAGATCATGAAGTAAGTGCCATTTTTCTGATTTCTTTCTGATACCAAATATGGGAGTATTTCAGGGAGATTGCGAGGGCTCTAAGTGCCCCAGCTGTAACTGTTCCTGAACCAACATAGAGGCTGCTTCCAATTTTTCTTTTGACAGAGGCCACTGAGGTGCACCCACACAGGTGCAGTAGTCATCCATGAGATAGGAATCATAGACTCAGTAGCCCCTGTGAAAAACCCAAGCTTTGCTGACTGGCATTTCCTTGAGCCTCTATTGGTGAGGTAATGCTTTGTAAATTATGCCCTAACCTTTTGCTAGGAACAAATCCTGATCTAATCATGATATTTTTTGCTGTGTCAGAATAATCATTAGTAAGCTTAAGATTCATTTGACTCTGGATATCCCTGCCCCATAGACTGATTGGCAGTCCTTCAACTACAAAAGGCTAAAACTTCCCCTTTTGGTTCTCTGTTTCCCCTCTGTTTTCCATGTCAATTCCTTAGTGCTAATTCCATAGGCATCTGCATAACCTAAACCTTGCAAGGTCTGCAAAGATGTTTGAAGTGGCCATGATTGTGGCCAATCTCTACATGTAATTATACTTGTGTCTGCTCAAATATCTACCAATCCTTGAAATTTTCTCCCTTCTATTATAAAATCAAGCATAGGGCATTCATTAAGAGATAGTGACAGAAAAGCCAAATCAATTCTGGTGGATCCAAAGCCCTTGGATCCCCGTTTTTCTGAGCATGCGGGGTAACTGTCGTGGAAAGAGGACAAGATTAATAATTGTGCAATGTGATCACCAGGGGTTATGGTAATTATCCCTCGAGGGGATTGACACATTACTTTGATGACTCCAGTATAATCTGTGTCAATAACTCCAGGCATAGCAATAACAATGAGTCCCTGTAAGGTGAAAGAGGAGCGGCCTAACACTAGCCCAACTGTCCCTTTTGGGAGCAGCCCTTGCATGTCTGTATCTAAGGGTTGTATTCCCATGATTGTTGTTAGTACCATTCTGGAAGTGGCACGAAGGTCCAGCCCTGCAGAGTCTGACATGGCTCATCGAGGCCCTGAGAGGTTGGAAATACACTTCCTCGTGGGCCCCAAATATTTCCGGGCCCTGGGACCAAGGGTCCGCTACCCCGTTTTTGGATTAACTATGTAAGCAGCAGGTTGAATGGGTTGTCCATTAATGTCCTTAACAGACCTACATTCGTTGGCCCAGTGTTTACCCTTTTTACATCTTGGACATGTCCCTGGAGTCTTCTTGAGGCAGTTTTGTCCTTGTCATGGGGGCAGCCTCTCAGCACTGTCTTTTAATATGCCCGGGCTTGCTGCACCGAAAACACACTCCACTGCTGTTAGCACATTTATTACCATGAGAAGCAGCCATCACAGCAGTGGCGAGTCCTGCATTTGACAAAGGTCCTCTTATTTCTCGGCACATTTTCATCCAATATTCTAGGTCCTTTCCTTTGTATGGGGTGATAGCCCTACAGCACTCTTTTGTACACTGCTCATAAACTAATTGCTTTACTAGCGGCAGTGTGGTTTCCACATCACCAAAAATTCACCCCGCTCCATCAATCATTCGAGCTACAAAGTCAGAAAATGGTTCAGTGCTGCCCTGTATTATTTTGGTTAGGTTCCCTGAGACCTCCCATTATTGGTGGAAGAAAGACCCCGTGCCTGAAATGCAGCCTGCTTATATAGGGAACCTGGGATGCATGTAGCTATATGATTGGTGCCCAACATAATACATCAATAGCATATGGTTGATGATAGGTCCAAAGTAATGCCTCATTAGCATATAGCTGGTGATAGGTGGTAAGGAGTGCCGAATTAGCATAATCAGGGATCTCATCGGATAGGTCACTACTCAGTACCTAATTAGCATCTGGGGAACATGATGCAATGTTCCAGCAAGTTGTGCAAGGCCCAACCATGCCCTACAGGAGATCACAAGAGTGGGTATGAATCTGAGAGGCCTGATAACTGAGTTTGATGGGGTGCATGATATAAAATATTAAATATATAAATAAAAATGTTAAAAATGCTTTGTCTTATTGATCATAAAATTATACATTGTAATCTTTATGGTTCTACATTTGGAGTGTTTCAATAGATCATATCTTACTAGTATGTTTTCCATTTTTCCAACCCAATAGAAGAGAAACATAAAAACTGAGAAAATGTCTGCTTATAAAATCAAAATTATTTCGTTTTTCCTTGCAATAGCTTCATATTCCAAATTACTGGCCCTATAAGTTTTCTTCCATTACAGTGCTTCAGATTTTGAAATGTTGCTATAGATCTCTGATTTGAAAAGTTCTTGCCACAGTCTTTCAAGTATCCACTTTATATTTGAACAGTTATGATTTTGTAATGAGATGAGTACCAAAAGTTACAATTTGACATTAATGAGTCAGCCACATTGATACAACCTAAGAAGAAATTTATAGACAAACATAAGAATATTTTTAAAAATCAAACTTTCCATATTTTCATGAGTTTTCTGACACATGTATTCTAAGCAATTTATGTTACAGTTGCCTTAAGGAAATTTTTAGAAACATTGTTACTTTGAAATAAAATTCTGTGGTCAATTTTTTTTTCAGAAACATATATTATGACCTTATGGTATGTATTTTATTAATTGATATGTAACATGAATTCTAGTTTTTATTAAATGAAAACTTAGAGCAAGATATCAGGAAAAAGCTGCAACATTAGAGAGCAAAAACAGCCATCAGTCAAATCTCACCCAGCCAAATTCTCAAAGTAAAAGCTATCTTCCAGCATCCTCAGTGTTATTCTTAATCACTTCTACAAAAATAATTGTCTGTATTCCTATGCCTGCCTTAAATACCTTTTTCACACAGTTGTTTTACTTCCATGATGAACTTGCATCATATTAAAGGTGTGAGCTACTACTATTTTGGAGTTAGACCTTGAACTCACAGAAACACACACAAAAAAACTTTGTCTCTGGATTTATGGGATTAAAGGTGTAGGTCATCATCCTGGTCTTTCTCATGCTGGGATTATAGGTAAGTGAGTTACCACTCTTTGACCCTCCTGGCTTGACTGTGGGTGGATCTGTTCTCTGATATCCCAGACTGGTTTTTATTGAGTATATATCACCACATAGATACTGGCTTAATTCAATTGATTCATATTGCTAAAAATCAAGTCTACTTTTGATAAGAAGGCATAACAAAATATATGGTAAAATTACAAATATATTTCCTCACTTTTCTCTTCTTTAATTTGTATACTGTCCCTTGGGTTTTCAAACACATATACAAGAAATGTCATCTACTATTGAGATATATTCATTTCATTGTGATACAGCTGTGATATAAAAGCACAGGTTGCTCCCATGCAGAAAAAGTTAACATTGGCATAGTTTTGTCATTATCTATGAAGACAGGTGGTTTGAAATTAGTCTGACACTCCTGTATCTCCAGGAGAATTCACAGTTCAATATCCACCATATAACAAGAGGGACATGCAGCAGAGATTGCTTCCAACTTCAGAAAGAGGTTGATGTTGCTATTAGAAACACAATTATATATTTCTTCCTTGTATGATAGGAATGATGTTTAAAATGACTACATCAAATGGAAAGTCACACATTGTGTGTATTTATCTCAAGGAAAAATGAATTCTGTTGGCTTGAAAGTACTAAACTTGAAGAGATTATTGTAGAGAACTGTCAGGGTTATGGAGTGAGAGCATTTGGAAAGTCGTTTAGCAGACATTCATTTAGCTTTATTCCCAGCAGGAGTTTTTGGAGACTACTTTTAATCTTGTAGCTTCTGTCTCTACTGAATACTTTTACTTCCTAGGAATACCTGCAAGTATTACTTTTATTAAATTCTTGTAAAGATAAAGTATGATTTATATGTGGTATTAAATATACACAACATTGTTGGCTAACATTCAATGTCACCTTGACTGTATTTAGAATCATCAAGGGAAACACAACACTGACTATAACTATGAGGGTTTATGTATAGAGATTTTACTGAGAAAGACAGACTTGCCCTGATGTTAGAGTGTGCCATATCTTGGCCTAAATTATAAATAAAAATAATAAAACTGAAAGAAAAAAATGATGAGCTGAATACTAGAATTTATTTCTCTGTGTTTCCTAGAAGATCTCTAAGAAGAGCTGCCTCAAGATTTTGCTGGTGCAAACACTGTGGTGGTCATGCCTCCTCCAAGATGATGGAGACAGAAAACCACCCTTTTTTTCTTAAATGAATTTTTATCATTTTCTTAACAATGGGGAAAATAAATTAATATATCACTTTAAGAATTACATATAATTTGGCATGCCATATTAAAAAGAGAAATATACAAGATTTTCTATTATTAAAGATAAACATATTTTGCCCAAATTTACATATTATTCTTTTGAAGTTCATATAAAAATGAACAAAAGTTATACTTTTAAATAATATAGTGCATAAATTCATCAATTCTGCTAAAATATAATTTTTGTACAGTAGAGTATAATGAAATTCTTTGAACTTGTAATTTCAACATGCTTAATGATTAGGTTTATTGAAATTTCATAATTTACAGTGAGTTTTTGTATAATATAGAAATAAATATCTGCATTTGACATTCTTGCATTTTTTAAAGAACATATTAAAAATAGAAACTCCTCAGTTATATTCTTATTGAAATGTTCAAAAGATTAAAAAAACTCAAATCCATTAGCTAAAATTACACCCTCATTTTAGCAGTTAACCATCCCCAGGAAAATGAAATAACTGAAATAAAAACTTAGAGATTACCATATACAGTCATTAAGAAGTGAGAACACAGGTTTAGGCATGAATGTGTTGGGGAAGTGCTGAGAGAGTAGCTCAATTCATGATATAAAAAGAGATTATAAAGTCCTTGTTTCTGCCTTGTTGACTTCCAAACCATGGGCAGAGGAAAAAGATTGCTCCTCTCAAGCTGGTTAAAAGAATTATGCTATGTAAGAAAATTATTAATCAAACAATATGGGTTTAAACATTTTTCTGCGTCAAAAGCAAAAAGCCCTTTTCTAAGACACAGTTTCTCAAAAGAATATTAAGTGCACATGTTTTCTTTCATTTCACCTGGTCATATTTTTTTTACAATTTTCTTTTTATTAAAATTCCAAACAGAAATCTTACTGAATTCTAACCAAAATAATAATGAATACAATATATAATTGATAAAAAGGTATCATAATGCTGCTCAGAAGATTAATTTCATTA
Organism: Sigmodon hispidus; assembly: GCA_004025045.1. Lineage (NCBI taxonomy): Eukaryota > Metazoa > Chordata > Mammalia > Rodentia > Cricetidae > Sigmodon > Sigmodon hispidus. The sequence goes on along the minus strand of PVIH01023521.1, from coordinate 11,337 downwards.
ATATCACTTTTGGAAAACTATTTCCCTTAGAAGCAATTTTGTTGATCATGGAGACACAGAAATTCTTATTATTATTGCATTCTAAATGATGTTGAGACAGTATGTAAAAAGTTAAAGAAAATGGTATAGATAGAAATGTATCAATGTTGCATTTTTGTAGGTATTTATGAGATATTATAAATCTATGTGAAGACCATGGTTATTGAGACCAATTTCTTCATATTTTTATATTCATAAATAATTTAATTTAGGTACTTTAAAATATTAGACTATATTTAACCAATAATATTTAATTTTTATTATTGTAAATTTAAATAAATTTGTTTTTACATCATAATTCGGCTCTGTTCATACACAATTTTTAAAAATTAAATTAATTTATTTCTTTTACGTCTTGGTCACAGTTTCTCCTTCCTCTTCTCCTTGAAGACTATCCCTCCATCCCCTCTGTTTCTTCACCTCTCCCTAATAGACTCCCCAAAACACTCCTTTTAATTACTGTTAGAAACAGGCAGCTCTTCCATGACTATCAACAAAACAAGGCATATTAAGTTGCAGTAAGACTGAGCACCTCCCCATGGTATACAAGGTTTCTTAATACATGACATTTTTCTATGACTTACAAGTGATTAGCACGATTGTTTTTTTTTTTTTTTTTTTTTTTTTTAAAAAAAAAGTCAGCAGACTCTATTGCTTCTAGGGTGTTCTAGCGTGTAGGGCTCAAGAGCTCCTGGTGGGGCTGGCATGGGCATGTTTCCTCTTCATCACCACAGGCTTCTGGCTATGAAGTATGACACTGGCCCTTCGGATGGCCGCCATGTGCAGATTGGGGTGGTACTTGTTCTTTCGGATCATATCCCTGATGCTGCTGTGGGTGGCCTGTGCGTTCTTGTTGATGGTAGTCCTTAAATAATTAATGGTTGGTTTTCGCTTACCAGATCTGCATTTCATGACCACCATGGCGCCTTTGCCATTGGCCGCAGGCTCCATTCCCACAGTCTTGCAGTGAATCAGTCCATTGTATGGAAAGGGGTTGTGGGCCTTCAGATTATTGGGTGCGGTGCTGTACGTCTGCTTATTCCTCTTGATCAAAAAACTGGAGCAGTTCCGAACGACCATCCATTATAGATGCGCAGACATGATTGGTTCTTTTTTACTTATTCAAGGTAAAATGTCTCTCTCTCTAAAGAGAAGTAGATCGATAGATAGAATCAAATACAACTAACCACTAACTGATGTGAGATGTCTTTCAGTATAATTTAAATACCATTGGCTAATAAAGGTTTGGGCCTATGACAAGGCATTATCTTAGAGGCAGGTGAGAAATTCAAGCAGGGATAACAAATGTGGCAGCTCACAATATTTCTGTTGATTCTGCCCTTGATGTGTTTGTCTTATCTGTATCCTGCAACAGGAGTCAGACAAATAAAAAAAAATATTTTGTTGCTTAATGCTTCTCATCCTATCAAAAAGCCAGCACAATACTGAAGTTCCATTCATGAAAAAATTGCTGCTATTCATCTGTAAAATATAACAGTTCAATAAAGTAAACCCAAGGTACTAATAACTATGGAGATTCACTGATAGTAATGAGATAATATTTTGGTTTCAAAAGACAGAGTTTAAACCATGTTCAACATAAGTACCATAGTAACATTTAATTTTCATGTTGAGTTTCAGAAGAGACTTATTTCACTGATACATACGTATATGTGTATATATGCCATATATATTTCTTTGAAGTCCACATACCGAATGAGCACAAGCTATATTTTTAAATACTATAATTTATGAATTCATCATTACTGATAAATAAAATTTTGGGGCAATTAGTATCAATAAAATTTTAGAACTGTTGCAAATTCACTGGTCTTCTTAAAGTGGATTCAATGTAAGAATCAAGAATTTAGAAAATCAGTGCAAAACATTTTGGAAAATTATCAATTTGAGCCAAAAGTAGTATTCTTAAAGATTCTGTCAAACAGGATGCATTTACTTAAAGATTAAGATACTTTAAAAAATGGCAAGTGCAATCTCTTCAATATATATATACATATATATATAATATACTTATTATATGTAGGCAAGAACAGGTAAGAAAATGGAATAAAGGAAGATGTAAAGCATTTAGTAGAAGACATAAATGGCAAGTTATTTAGTGCCAAAACAAACAAACAAAATATACAAACAAAAAACACAGCAAAAAAACCCACATATCTGAGCAATTATCACTGAAACTGATGTTTTAAAAAGGGACAATATGATATTTTCTAGAGATAAAAATGTCTACCTCCAAATAAATAAACATATTAACATCTCAATTAATTAGTTAACTAATCTTGCCTTTTAGAGTATATTTAATTTGTGAATAGTTTATTAAATGTTATATATAAATAAATAAGAATTTACTTTAAGTATGTTTCTTTGTAAGTGGACATGAGTTGTGAGTAGATTCTTTCAGTGACTGTCAGATCCCATGAAGATGGAGTCATAGGAAGTTGTGTGCCATTGAAAGATTAGCTAGTACTAGTAATTGAACCTCTGGAAGAATAACAGGCACTCCTAACAGCTGAAGTATCTCTTTCAGTACCAGTTGTGTTTTTAAGACAATGGGTCAGTATTTCCTCTGGTAGCAAGGGTGGTCATGAAAAGCAACCCCTTCCTTCTTATTTAAGAATATAGAAGTACTTCTGGGCAATGTTCTTTAGCTACTTTTACATACTCATCATGAGTTCCTTGCCATCTTCACTCATTATATTCTTGTTTTACCTGAAGTTTCTGATGCTTCACCATTGCCCATTGGAGAACAAGCCAAATGTTACTAACACGTTCTGAGGGAACACCCCAATTAGCTATTCAAATCAAGGATAAATATTTTACTTTCTTACTTCCACCCCAATGTCTTCGATGAGTAATCTCATGGCTCTTTTAAGAGAGTGTAAAATCATTCACTAACTTGCTCAGTATCTGAATTTCAATATCTTTCTGATATAGCTTCTTTTTTTTGTCATTCACAGCTGTTGGTTATAAACCCTAATAAGACCCTGTTTTTCTAATTCCTATCTGTGATACTAATTTTTAGAAGATGGACTACAAAGATTAAATCCCATAATTTTTATTTTCAATAAGCTAAAAGTTTTATTCTGTTAAATTGAAATAAAATTTTAAATAACAATTCTCAATCTCGCTAAGATATTTCATATGACAATGTTTGTATTAAACATTACAATAGAATTTCAATGATCAATAGATAATAAAAAACAAATATGAAAAAGAGAAAAAATATGAGAAGGGTAGAGAAAGAAGTAGGACAGAAAAAAAGGGTAACATAGTTATAGTCAGAATATTCATTTGTTCAAATTGATACATTGGATGATTTAGTTGTATATTATTTTATTAAAATAGCAAACAAAATTGATTTTTGCCATCATCATGAGAATAATATAATATACTCAGAAGATATAGAAGCATTCTTTTTTATATATGGAAAACATTTAATTAAGAAGATAGGATTTAAATTTCAGAGATTATTCCATTATTATGTTTATTTACCATGAAGCATTATGGTGATATGCTACATATTAAATAAACCTGAAATATTAAGAGATTAACACACAGTCAAAAACTAGACAGATAGCTTAGGAATTTCTTGATCTTTGAATACAAGGCCAAACAGTTGGGTTTCAATGGTGTACACCTTTAATTCCAGCACAGGATAAATCTGGGAGTGGTGACCCTTAATTAGAAAACTCCAGGGATAGAACTTTCTTTGTTTCTATGAGTTCTAGGCTGACTACCAAATAGAGTAGTTTCCACTTTTAATCCTAACCTGAATGAAATACAGCTGGTGAGCAGGCATATTTAAGGTGGTGTAGGAAACCAGAAGAGGCAGGATTGACCAGGAGCAAGGCTGAGGAAGTTGGAAGATTGCTGGGTGAGATTTGACTGTGGTGTTTTCTCTCTCTGATATTTTAACCTTTTTCTGATATTTGGCTCTAAATCTCTTTCAATACAATCTAAATTCATACAACAAAGCATGGTAACATAAAGGTAAGTATGATACTGGAGAACAGCTTAGAATTCTACATTTTTCAGGCAACAGTAAGTCAACTGACTGCCACACTGATGTAAGGTTGAACAAAAGAAACCTCATAGCCAACCCCAGTTTGACACACTTTCTCCAACAAGGACACACCTCCTAATAGTGCTCTTTCTTTTGGAGCCTAAGTTTTATCTAACTACCACATTCTACTCCCTGACAACAAAGGCTTATATATGTATTATAATGGAAAAATATGCATTTAGTCCAACTTCAAATTCCCGACTTGTTTATAAGTTTAAAGTCTAAAGTCTCTTTTGAGACACATAGCACAATCTCTTAACTCTAATTCCTCTGTAAAAAAACAAAAAACAAAACACAAAAAACTTTCGCTTACCCACTGCGGTACCCGGCAAACTCATGTACCAGGAACCTGCTACCACCGGCACTATGCCCTACCCATACCCAGCACTGACCCCGGAGCAGAAGAAGGAGCTGTCTGACATCGCTCACTGAAGGGCAAGGCAAGGGCAAGGGCATCCTGGCTGCAGATGAGTCTACCGGAAGCATTGCCAAGCGGCTGCAGTCCATTGGCACTGAGAACACTGAAGAGGACAGGCGTTTTTACCCCTAGCTGCTGCTGACTGCTGATGACCTTGTGAATCCCTGCATTGAGGGGGTGATCCTCTTCCATGAGACACTTTATCAAAAGGCTGATGATGGACGTCCCTTCAAATCCAAGGGCAGTGTTCTAGGTATTAAGGTAGATAAAGGAGTGGTGCTCCTGGCAGAAACCAATGGTGAGACCACCACTCAAGGGCTGGATGGGCTGTCTGAACACTGTGCCCAGTATAAGAAGGACGGAGCTGACTTTGCTAAGTGGCGTTGTGTGCTGAAGATTGGGGAACACACTCCCTCAGCCCTTGCCATCATGGAAAATGCCAGTGTTCTGGTCCTTTATGCCAGCATCTGCCAGAAGAATGGCATTGTACCCATTGTGGAGCCTGAAATCCTCCCTGATGGAGACCATGACTTAAAGCGTTTTAAGTATGTAACTGAAAAGGTCCTGGCAGCTGTCTACAATGCTTTGAGTGACCACCATGTCTATCTGGAAGTCACATTGCTGAAGCCCAACATGGTCACCCCAGGCCATGCTTGTACTCAGAAATTTTCCAATGAAGAGATTGCCATGGCAACTGTCACAGTACTTCGTCTCACAGTGCCCCCTGATGTCCCTGGAGTCACTTTCCTGTCTGGAAGGCAGAGTGAGGAAGAGTCATCCATCAACCTCAATGCTATCAACAAGTGTCCACTGCTGAAGCCATGAGCCTTGACTTTCTCTTATGGCAGAGCCCTGCAGGCCTCTGCTCTGAAGGCCTGGGGTGAGAAGAAGGAGAACCTGAAGACTGCCCAGGAGCAATACATCAAGCGAGCCCTGGCCTCGCTTGTCAAGGAAAGTATAACGCAAGTGGTCAGGCTGGAGTTGCAGCCAGTGAATCTCTCTTCATCTCTAACCATGCCTACTAAACAGAAGTGATCTAAGGCTTCCCCATCAACACTCAAGGCCCCTGCCTACCCACTTGCTATTGAAGAGGGGTCCTTCAGGCTCTTGCCCATCATTCTTGCTGCCCTCTTGACTGGTGTGTGGTGTTGTCTGAATGCTAATTCTGCCATCACTTCCAGCCCACTGCCAATAAACAGCTATTTAAGGGAAAAAAAACCTAATAGATCACATACTTCTAAGATATCATAGCACAGGGTATAAAATTCCATTGCAAAAAGGATGAAAGTGTGAACAGTGAGGAAATAATGAAACAAAGCAATTCCAAAAATAGGTAAAGCAAACTTTAAACTCTGAATCTCCATAGATGATGTCAAAACACCCTTCAGATCTTCAATTGTGTTTTGTTTTGTTGACTGTGACATACTTCTTTCTCTTAGGCTGGTTCCACTCCTTGTTAACAGTTTTTGGCAAGAATGTCACAACTCCGGCATTTCTTTTTTTTTTTCCTTACTAATAAAATTCCAGAGTGTCCTTTTTTAAGATGAAGAAAGGGAACCTCACTAGCACTCTAAGAATCTCTCTCATGTTCTTTGCCAGCAAAATGATTTTAGGCAGGTGATTTATTCAGCATCCCAGATACAGAACTCTCAGAACCAGCACTTATCTACAAGTCAATCTAAATATAACTTTTAAAATCTATTTAATGTCCATCATATCCACACCCTAGCATTACACTGGCAGGAACCTATAAAGTGAAATATTTGAAGTATAAGCTTCTAAAGACACACATATTGGGCCAAAGGAATTTTCCACTGAGTAGAAGTATCAGTCATATTCACAAGCAGGTAGGTGAAGAACCTAGAGCATGGCAGAGGAAAGATGAGCACTTGCCCCTTACAGATGTTCTGTGGGACCTGCCAAAAGCCTCAATTCTCAACATAAATTATTTGAAGCAAAAATGAATTTTCTATACAAGAGCTATGAAATAAATGAAAATCTTTTATGACTCTGAGCATTCTTACATATTTTTGTACATGATAAAGAAGGCAGTGATTTTAAAGAGTGTACACTACAGCAGTTTCACTTATTTCCCTATGTATTTGATTTAAAATAATTTATAACCATTTAGTAAGCTATCTCTGAGTAAAAACAAAACAGAAATCACTATCTCAGATATAAAATTTGCCAAAGGCATCATAGTTGTAAAATACAATGATCTATATAATAACAAAACTTCCTGAGGAATTTCTGAGAACAAAGATGATATTGGCTGAGGTCAATAAAAACATTGTAACAGGCTTTCTTCTGGGCTACCAGCTAACTCCCAAATCATGACAAAGATATATTATTAGTTATGAATGTTTATCTCTTTAGGTCTTATAACCTGTTTCTCTGCATCTAAATTTTAAATATATTTTGCATAGTGCACCCCATCAAACTCAGTTATCAGAACTCTTAGATTCATGCCCACTCTTACGACCTTCCTATTTACAAAACTGCCCATTCATGCTGCTCATTTACTTACTGGGGCATAATTAAACTCCCTGTGGCCAGACCCTTAAAGAAAACAAGTATTTGCTAACCCACACCCCTGCCAGAGGCCATCAATGTAGAAGTGAGGCATTGTGTCATTAAGCTATGTTCTAGCCTTGAGTTCTTGTGTAAAATGACATCTCTGTCATTTTGTTTTTGAGAATCCACTAATGAGTGAGTATTTCCCCTGCTTCTCTTTCTGCAATTGTGATATCTCACTCAGGAGGTTATTCTCCTTATCCATTCATTTGCCACAAAATTTTAGAATATATTTTTTTCTTACTGTTGAAAACTAAGTATTCTGTGGTATACATTACTATAGCTTGTTAATTCATGCCTCAGTTAAGGGGCATCTAGGTTGTTTCCAGGTTCTCGGTATTATGATTAATGCTACTATCAGCATAATTGAGCTAATGCTTCTGGGGTATGATTGTATGTTTTTAGGGTATATGCCCAAGAGTGGTACTCTTGAATCCTTGGGGAAATTGATTCCTAGTTTACTGAGAAATCGCCACACTTCATTCCAAAGTGGCTGAACAAGTTTACACTCTCACCAACAATGGAGTAGTGTTTGCCTTGCTCTGCATCCTCTCCAGCATAGGCTGTCATCTGTGTTTTTAATCTTAGCCTTTCTGACAGGGATAACGTGGTATCTCAAAGTTATTTTGATTTGTCATTCTCTGATGGCTAAAGATGTTGAACATTTTTTTCATGTGATAGTCAGCCATTTTTAATTCTTTTGTTGATATGGATATACATTTACTAAAACCTGAATATTGGGGAGAGAGCAACCAATCAAATCCTAGACAGACAGCTCAGGAAATTCTTAAGCCATGAATACAAAGATAAACAGCTGATTAAATCACACATACCAGCACAGGGAGAGCTGGGAGTGGTGATCTCCACCCTTGATCCCACAACTCCAGAGACAGAACTTCTTCTGTTTCTGTGAGTTCAAGGTTACATGCCTTTAATCCTGGATGGGATAGGAATACAAGGGCTTGTATTAGAACCAGTAATGGAAAAGATAAATAATGTAGATAAAATTACTCTCATAACGTTTATTATGCATATTTGTTATTTGACTTCTGTTTTATCATTAAAGAACTCAATTAATGTGAATGCCAAGAAAGAAGTCTTTACAAAGTCTATTTAAAAGGAGTTTAAAGTTATTCAAACAGAGGAGTATAAAGAACAGACCTCAACAATATCATCTAAAGTTACAGAAAACAGTGTAAGTTTATCAGTCAGCCAATACTAATATACTCAGTAACCATTAAAAGATCAAAAGAGGATAGTAATATTAGAGAAGTTAATTGGTCTCTGGTACAAATGCTACAACTAAAATGGATTAAAGAAGTGATTGTGACATATAGGATGCATTCACCATTTGTAAAACAAATGTCGAATTCCTGGTCTTGGTGCCAGCAGATCATCCCTAAGGATTGGTTAGATATGGTTAGTGCTGGTTGGGAACCAGGACCACTTTTACAGTGGAAAACATGGTGGGAGGAGGTTGCTGAAATAATAGAACAAAAAAAGCAGAGCCAGGAGCATAGATCTTTCTAGAACAACTTCTTGGGGAAGGAGAATATTCTGATATTGAAAAGCAACCCCTATGTAATTCACACATTCTTGATTTATGCTAAATGGCAGCACTAAAAGTTTGGGTTCTGATAGAAGAAGTAGGAAGGAAAAGTGAATCATTCACAAAAATAATACAAAGCCCAAAGGAAACTTTTATAGACTTTTTGCAGAGATTATCTGCAGCAGTAAATAGGATAGTACTAGATTCAGAAGCAAGGCAAATAATAATTGAATCACTGCTGAATAATAATCGAATCCCTGGCATTTGAGAACACTAATACACATTGAAAAAATATAATAAGACCATTAAAAGCAAGGACAGCACCATTAGAGAACTGGATTCATGAAACAATTAATGTAGATTCTTATAAAGGTGATGATAATTGGGTAGAAGAGCTCATTTCAAGAGGTATAAAAAGGTAAAATGTTAAATGCTATAATAGTGGAAGGAAAGGTCATATACAAGGAAATTGTAATCAAGGTTTTGCCAGAAACAGTGGCCATGAGAACACCCCTTCCTCCTGAAGCATGCAGGAGATATGGAAAAGGTAGACATTGGTCTAATGAATGTTGGTCAACAAGGGACAGGCAAGGTAACATTTTGCCTTAAGGAAAGAGCCTGAGGTATCCTTTGAAAGCCTCTAAATCCCCCAGACCAAATCCAGTTCAGGCATTTCCTGTCATGTCAGAAGAAATGCCTACCCAGAGGGATCAAAAAACATAATGTCTGTTCTACAAAACAAAACTGCATCTCTGGATAATACAAAACCTGTAGAAGAGAGAAAAAATCAGAAGAAACTATAAATCAAAACTGATAAATTTAGAAAAATAATCCTCAATGTTAGGTTTGGGAAGAGGTTTTGTTTTTGTTTCCACAGGTGAAGAAAAGTTACGGGCAACATCAAAGTTAATAAAAACTCCATTGGAACCAGAGAAACTTCATGAAAAGAAGAACTGATGTTTCATCTACCCATACTACAATTATTACAAGTTGTAAGAAAAGACAAAGTGTTGGAGCAGGCTTTTGTTTGTATCTTTACAGAAAGCCAGAAATACCTATCTTCAGGAAGATAAAAGACCTTGGACATCTATACATGTACATCAAAAGGGAATCCAGAAAAATTCAGAAGCAAAAGAATATCGCATCTATTTGTTCCAATATAATCTATGTGGTAAAATCTTTCTTCTTAAACACTGTTTTTAATTACAAGATAAGTAGAAGTCCCAATTAAATTATAAATTAAGGCTGGCTTTGGAGAGTGGCTTTCTCCTTCTCTAAGCCCTTCATATTTATTTGTTAAAAGAAGGCAAAAATGTCTCTATTATATCAAAAGAGCCACCTGATATGGGATAGAAAAATGACTAAAAAGAAGGGACAGATCGGCTCCGGTTCCGCATCAGGACCAGGTGCTGGCTGTAGAGTCCCAGTGCACTCTGTAGCAGGCACAGATAAAATTTGCCTGTCACCATACCCACAGCTGCTGCTGAGGGAATTTGCATGGCTACCCACCTCGAACTCCAACTGAGCGAACAGATAACTACAGGGGTTGCTGAAGGACAGAATCAGATCCTGCCCAGAGAGGTGACAGGAGGCACACAAGCCTGAGTGCCACAACTGACCCAGGAGCCATCTAATCGTGAACCACTGAAGCCATGGGCAAACATCAGTACAAAAACTTACATAATAAGACAAAGAACAACAAGGTAACTCCAGAAGAAAGTGGCAATCTTACAAATACAGGACCTGAACTGAGCAATGAAGAGGAAACAGAAGGAAGCAACACCAAAAATTCCTTTTTGATGATCATCGAAGCTCTCAAAGAGGATATGAAAAATAGCCTTAAAGAAATAGAAGAAAATACAAACAAAAAATTGGAAGAGATGAACAAATCTATGAAAGAAACATGCCAAGAACAAAAAGCTGAAATAAAAGCTGAAATAGAAACAATAAAAAAGGCACAAATTGAGGCAAAGATGAAAATAGAAAACCTGAAGAAAAAATCTGGAACCACAGATATAAGCATAACAAACAGAGTTCAAGAGATGGAAGACAGAATCTCTGAAGTGGAAGACTCAGTAGCTCAAATAGATATATCAGTCAAAGAAAATAGTAAAACTAAAAAAGCCATAACTCAAAATGTTCAGGAAATATGGGACACCATGAAAAGACCTAATTTGAGAATAATAGGAATAGAAGCAGGAGAAGAATAGCAGCTCAAAGGCACAGATAATGTTTTCAATAAAATAATAGAAGAAAACTTCCCTAAGCTGAAGAAGGAAATGCCAATAAAGGTACAAGAAGCTTACAGGACACCAAATAGATATGACCCCCCAAAAAAGTCAGCACGCGACATTATAATCAAGCCACAAAACATAAAGAACAAAGAAAAAATTTTAAGAGCTGCAAAAGAAAATGGCCAACTTACATATAAAGGCAGACCCATCAGAACAACGCCGGACTATTCAATGGAAACGATGAAAGCTAGAAGGGCTTGGTCAGAAGTTATACAGACACTAAAAGAGCATGGCTGCCAAACTAGAATACTATACCCTGCAAAATTATCAATCACCATAGATGGAGTAAACAAGGTATTTCAGGACAAAGTCAGACTGAAAGAATATCTATCTACCAATCCAGCACTACAGAGAGTATTAGAGGGAAAACTCCAACCTA
>PVIH01023520.1:0-24662 GCA_004025045.1 Sigmodon hispidus | reverse complement strand
GCCTTCTAGGGACTCAAATCAGGTCCTTGGGTTTGTATTTTACCAACTGAGCAATCTCCCCAGTACCCAAAATTAATAACTTTAATTTATTCCCTAGAATATATTGAAGATTTATTAGGTGCTAATCAGCTCTTTGCTAGGCACCTCATATAAAATAATAAATGAAAGCAGTCAAGGGCTCACTCTCTCTTTGAAGGTTTTTCCGATTACAGAAATAAATAATTTTAGTGCTTATGAGTATTTCCTCATGGAATCAATTAATATTTTGCTTCCCTAAATTTAAGATCTTTGTTGTTTTGAGCCAGGCACTCACAATGTAGTTGGCCTGGCCTTGATCCTTCATCTTCCTGTCTCAGCCTGCCAGTACTGAGTTGACTGATGTGCACCACCACACAAAGGCTCCAAACAGACATGGTTCATAGACTCAGGCACTCTGACAATGACGCTATTATCTTGTTGTTATCTTGTCTGTTTGCTCAGCACGTGCTACTCATTGCTACTGTTTAGTTTTGCTTCTATATTTTTAACATCTCTAAAACCAGTCAATTTTTGCACCTTTCTTTAAAGAGGAGTTTCTTAGCTGGGTGTTGGTGGCACATACCTTTAATCCTAGCACTCAGGAGACAGAGACGGGCAGATCTCTGTGAGTTCAAGGTCAGCTTGGCCTACAGAGAGAGTGTCAGGACAGCAAAGCTACAAAGAAACTCTAGTTGGTAGAGGGGAGTGAGTTTCTTTGAAATGTTTGTATATTCTTATTTGTATTTTTGATCAATGAATTACAGAGATATACAATATTTTAGATGGATTTTTAACTGTGATATTATTGCCAGAAAATTGGTAAAGCTTATGAGTTTATATTTTATTGAACATTTATCTTCAAGATAGTTGGAATATATATTTACCTCTAATAGGAACACATTTTTAAGAGTGAGAGAACAGCAGATTAAAAAAAAATGTATAATTTATACATAGATTTATATAGATTCAAAATCACCTCATTAGGATAACGAAATTACTTTTAGGATGACTTAAACTTTGGTGAAGACTTAAGGATGAATTTGAGGGTTTGAAGGTAGAACTTAAAATTGTCAGGTGACAAAGTCTATAAATATATTACTGTTTTAGCTTTTGTGGGTTTGTTAAGAGTTTTATTTATTCGTATGTGTTGGGGAGTACCCCCAGAAATCAGAAGAGGGAGTAGTAGCCCCTCAAGGTGGGGTACAAGTGTTTGTATACCACTGAGGGAGGGTGCCTCTGGTGCTGGGAAGCAAATGTCTGGAGAACAGGAGGCACCCACCCTTAATTGCTAAGCCATCTCTCTAGCCTCAGACTTGTGTGTTTGTCTTTTGTTTTTGCCTTTTTGAGGCAAGGTCTTAGTGTGTAAATCTGGCCAGGAGTTCACTGTGTACAGTAGCATGTCATACTCAAAGAGGATCCACTGCCTCTGCCTCTGGAGTGCTGGGATTAAAGGCATACTTCTCACCTAGCCTCATTTCATGTTTTTGAAAGTAAGTGCCTTAATTAAATTTGTGATAGTATTTATGGAACTCATTTGATATACTTTATTTTTTGCTAAAATTATAGAAATGAGTTTTCTCCTGTGACTTACCTTTATTCATTTTTACTCACCATAGTTTTCAAAATATACTTTATATTTTGAAATAACTTTCAGTAATCCTGCTAACTTAAATTTTTTTTTACTAAATCTATAGATCTTATTGTCTGTCGTCCATTTATAATCATGTGTCTTAACCAGTTTATTTTTGTGTGTATAACTATTCTTTATGTTTCTAAACTAGAGTAGCCAGTTACATCTTATAAGCGTACTTCTGAAATAGTTCAATATAAAGTTCTTTAAGGTCAGAATCTTTATGAAAGGTATGAAACCTTCACTTCTTGTCTGTGTGGAATCACAAATACTGGGTGTGAACTAGAGAGTTAAACTGTAGTTGTACTTTAGTACTAAGCTAATCTAGACAATCTCTGGTTTAAAGGTGATTTTATCTCAGAAGAAGGAATGCAAGACATGTTTAAAATCTCCTGGTAGATAAGAGGGAAGCTTTTAAAAGTCATCTTCACTCTCTTTGGGGAGGGTTAGCTCATGATCAAAGCAGTGTTCAGGCTGCTGGCCATGCTCTACTGTTAATCATAAAATTAACTTAGAAGCATTTTTCTTTAAAACCAACAGTAGGCACAGATGGATGGTAAAGGTGTTTTGTTTTAGTGTTTTGAGACAAGTCTCTGTGTAGTGTCCTGGAACTCCTCTGTAGACTAGGCTGGCCTCCAACTCAGAGATTTGCCTGCTTCTGCCTCCTGAGGGTGGGATTAAAGGTGTGTTCCACCACTTCCAGGCTCATGAGTTTTGAAATAGATATTTACCTTGTTTATGTGTGTGTCCCATTTTACTAGGTTACTTTTTAAAGTGTACTACTGTGAGTTACAAGCATAAGCAAAAGGCCGGTGTTTTCTTTGTGTTTCTTTAAAAGAAAACAAAGTTCATATTTTTATTTATTTTCCCCCTAGAAAATGGAAAAGGGAATGTTAGAATTTTTTATCTATAAAATAGTGAAGTTTAGAAGAGACACTAAATATTTTAAAGAATATTTGATGCTCTTAGATGAAAGGTATCTTCAGGGTAAAGAGCTGGAAATAAAAATGTTGGTTTAAAAAATGTCAGTCAAGATTGAAGTTTGCAGAAAAGAAATAGTTTCCTGATAGATCTACATCTGATGTATTAATAGATCAGTGACTATTGCTAGTCTATTTTGGTGCATTTTGTAAGCTAACATTCATTTAATACAGCAAAATAATAAATGTGAGACAAATGTAAGGTTTCTGTTCCATTTCTTCCTGATTTCCCTTAACTTTTTAAACCCATATTATTCATAAGTTTTGTTTTAAAATTGTAAAAACTTGTCCCCATTCAAACAACTATTCAATTGATAGTTTCTCTATATAACATAAGCAAATAACTTCTTAAATAGTTAGCTTTGATTTGCTACCCAGTTTATTCTGTTTATTTAAATAAGTGTGCTTAAAATTGTATATAGAATTTTAAAATGGGAAACTTACAAGAACTGTGAGCAGAATTAAGAGAAGTGTAATGATGAAAATATATAAGAAGGTGAGGATTGTGTCATGCTGAGATTTTTAATAAAATGTCAACATCTCATTACTCTTTTATCTTACTCTGTGGATTTTAGTATTTTATTGTTGTGTCTACTTACGAGACTTAAAGAGCATTGGTTTTCACCCTGAGAGGCCAATCTGCTACTTATAAAAAACCTGTCTCAAAAATTAAACCAAAACAATTGATTTTTTTCCAAACTTCTGTTGCCCAATTCCTTTAAGTGATAGGGTATATTAAATCCTACATATTTTTAAAAAGTGGCTAATCATAAACTTTACCAGAGAAATAACAATCCAGTTGAACCAAAGCTCTCTCAATTTTCAGCAATGTACTAATTAATGCCCTGTAAACTATAAATACTACTACTGACCAGCAGAGGGAGTGAGTCGGCCTTGAAAGGTAAGCTAGGAACCCACATGACTTCCTGTTTTGCATTTAACTGTTGTGGCAGCTGTTCTCCTGTTTTAGTCTAGTGTCTAAAGCAGTCAAAAAGGGACAAAGGCTACCAGTGTATCAGATGCGAATATTTCACCATCAAAATTACCTTATAGGAAGCAAATTTGAAAACATTTAAAGATTGAAACGTTGTGTTAAACACTCTTACGCTTGTGGTTAAATTAGAAATAGCTCAAGGAAGAATAATGGAACAAAAGATAACCTTTAAAACCAGGTGTTAAAAACTAAGGAAGTTAAATGGTGAAAACTTTCTTTTTACTCTGGGTGGTGAGATGTGAATCGGAACAAAGCAGAGAGAACCAAACATGTGGGAGAGGAAATGTAAATAGAAATGTAGAAGTGGAAATGTCACAGTACCATAGTCTGTGATGGACAAACAAACAGCAGTAACTTAGAGCCACGGCACATTGCTCTGCAGATGTCAGAGTCAACATTTCTTAGTACTTCATATTTAAAGTTGAAATTGAGTTCTAAATAGACACTTTTTAAAATGCAAATAAGTGGATCAAAATTTTGTTGATTTTTTTTAAAATATGCACTTCAGCAAAAGGATGCATTTGCTAGAATATCTTTATAACAAAGTGATTTTTCACTTTGAAAATTCAGAATAGAATTGTTTTCATTATCCATTATAAACACAACAAATAATTCAATAGAGCTTTGTAAAATTTATTTGGAGGTGTAACTGAGTGATGTGTCAGCATTTAATGTCTCCTAGGATCCTCAAAATGCCTTCTAAATAGATATATGTTGAATTAATACATACGATCTGTTATTATTTCAAATAGAACTTTTAAGACCTAGGTTTTAACTAACTGCATCCAAATAAACTTAAAGACCCACATTGTGAATCTAAACAGTGATCTGAATTGTGGTAGCCTAGCCACTTAGCCAATATAAAGTGGTAGTAATGTTGTCTGAACTGTTTCAGACAGTAGGTCCAGGCAGCTTTTAGCCAAATGTATGTTAACTCATGTTTATTCACTTGAAACATGTGTTCCCTGAGCTATTTACTGTAGTCATATAAAAACCTTCATTATAAACTAGACAAAATCTTCAATTCAGTGACTAATGCCATTGTAAAATTGGACATTTGTAAGAATTCAGTGTGTGCCACTAGTTCTGAGGAAATGGTCCCTTGTAGCAGATCGTTTATAATGGGGCTAGAGATAATATTGGTGGAGGATTTTGAAGTCAGTTCTCTTAAAATGCTTTACTATAATACTTAATGATTTAATATTCACTGTAATTAAACTTACAACCCAAAAAAGAAAATAGCTCATACCTTGTCTTATTCTGAAAGAACTAAAGGTGACATAAGGAATATCAATACAGTTACTTCTATTACTTCTATATTGCAGGACAAATCAGTATAAAATGTATTTTTACCTAAAAAAAAAAAAATACAAAAGTTTAGTGAGGAATGTGTACTCACAATAGGAATGCTGTTCTAAGTATTGCTCTAAGACCTAGGGCTGAGTCAGCTCAGCGGAACGCAGCTGAGATCAGTACCCAGAACCCAGCTGAAGAAAGAATGGACGTAGGGGCACATCACTTGTAATCTCAGCTTCCAGGAGAGGCAGATAGGCAGGCTCCTGAAGATCAATGGACAACCAGTCTAGCCTACTCAGTGTATTCCAGGCCAGAAAGAGACTGTCTCAAAAAAGAGGTGTTTGGTGTCTGAAGAATGACATGGAAGGTTGTGGGTTTCTGGCCTACACATGTATGGACACCCCTATATATGTGTACTAGCACATACATAAACACATGAGAACCAAGATCTACATTGTTTGTAATGGTCATGTTTTTGATTTATTGACATTTTCCTTCACTTGTCCAGTGTTGTGTCTGTATTACTCTGCATTTAATCTTGACATCAACCTTCATTAGATTTTTTCTATACATTCAAATATTATTCAAAACTTTTCCTTATGTAAGGAGAAATATTAGTATTAGACCAGA
Organism: Sigmodon hispidus; assembly: GCA_004025045.1. Lineage (NCBI taxonomy): Eukaryota > Metazoa > Chordata > Mammalia > Rodentia > Cricetidae > Sigmodon > Sigmodon hispidus. The sequence goes on along the minus strand of PVIH01023520.1, from coordinate 19,114 downwards.
AGGCCTGTAGTAGTATTTGACAGTATTTTATGTATGCAAAGTTAAGGTATTTTTGAAGGGTATATAAACGATGCATTGCAAAAGTATTTTTTAAAAATTTACTGGCGTTCTCTAAAACTAAATGCTGATGCCAGCAAAGATTTCAGAATTGATAAAGCCTCATGTTTAATTTGTATTTACATTAAATCTAGCTATAGTATTGTTATAAGAACATAGTTGTGGATGCTACCTATTTAAGGAGCGCTTGCTAAAAAACTAGTTTGAAAATTATTTTGAGAACTATTAAATTAATGAAAAGAATAGCATGGAAATAATGTGGTTTTGTAGATCCAAACTTAGAAGATGATAGATCTTTATGTTAGAATGAAAAAATTGATGTGGAAATCATAGCATGTGAGGCAGAAGAATCATGAGTTCAAGACCAGCCTGAGTTAGATATTAAGACCCTGTCTCAAACAACAAACAGCAACAACACAGAAGGATGTAATAAAATGATATTATAATGCTATAGACCTTTTGGTCACTGAGTACATGAAACATCTTTGTACTGGAAACAGTAAATGGGAACTTTGCATTGTAGAGTAACTGCACAGTAACATTTGAAAGAACTGCTAGTTACATTACCCAAACAAGATAAGGAGAGTGTGGCAAACCTGGAAATTACATAACATTGTAAAATATAAATGTAGTTATTTAAAATAGTTATACTCTTTTAATACTGCCTTTTTTTAACCTGAATTTTTGTTATGACTATATTGCTCTTGTAATTTCAGTTAAAGCAAAACAAACCAAACAAACAAAAACCGCTTAAGCAATGGAATAATAAAAAATAGAAAGTGAAAGGGGTTAATAAGAAGTTAACATAATCATGTGTTTGAATCACATGTGAAGGGGAACAGAAAGATTTGAAAGATAAAATAGATTCAAAGACAAATCAATGAATATGTAAGAGAAAGGATGAGGGAGTTGAGTGTTACTGATCCTGCCAGCTTAGCGCTCTGGGTGGTCTCTGGTGTACTTGAGATAGATGGAGGACCCAGTGGATGATTAGAGCAGAGTAGGATAGGTATGATGTTAGAAAAGTTGACTCACAGGCTATCTGGCTAAGTAGTTGGAAATACATACAATTAGATACCCAGGAAACAAATAGATACAAAGGTAGGGGCCATCTTCATACATGTGCTAATTGAAGCTACACAGTTGAACACAGAAAGTTTATGAAAAATAAGAGCCAAGAATTGTAAAGAACACTTGCTGTGACTTAATAACCCACTATTTTTCCTCTAAAACTTTCTAGAAGAACTTATTTGCTGTATTCATTCAAATATTTCAGATGCTGGGCTCTAATCAATAACCTGTAAAATCTTACATCACCTAATCCTGGGAGTTACTCAGTTACTGTTGTTTTGTTTTTACATTTTGCTTGAAAGTGAAAGATCAGGAAAACAAATAGATTTTCTAAGAAAGCCAAAGGTTAATTATTAACATTAAGTGATACTTTGAGTCTAGATCTAGACAACTTAGCTACACCTTCCTAACTGTCCAACTAGATAGTAGTTTTTAGTTGCAATCCAATCTACACATCCACCTGGCTAGTTATTACTGCCTGACCTTTTATCATTTGGCTTTTGTTTGTCTTGCTGCCAGCCCTTTCATCTCTTAGTTTCTACCCTCTCCACACATTCTGGCTCTTTTAAATCAAAGATAATCTCATGTTTTTATTGTTCCTGTTGCCTAATGGTAAGAGGGATTAAAAAGGAGAGTAAAAATGAAGATTTGCAGTTTATTATAGTCTTTTTTAACCTATGAGTTGTGAACCCCTGGGGTAGAATAACCCTTTCTTAAGGGTCACCTAAGACCATTTGCATAGCAGATATTTACATTATGATAAATAACTAGGAAAATTACAGTTATGAAGTAGCAACTTAATTTTATAGTTGGAGGTTACCACAACATAAGGAACTATATTAAGGGGTAATAGCATTAGGAAGGGTGAGAACCACTGCTATAAAGATTTCTGATTTTCAATAATAAATATAAAAATGAAAAAGTAATATCTGGGCTGGTGAGTTGGTTCAGTAGTAATTGTGCTTGCTATACAGGCCTGAATTCTGTTCTGGAACCCACGTAAAGGTAGTTGGAGAAAGCTAATTCCAAAATGTAGTTCTTTGATCTTCATTCACAAACCATGACATATACATCGATGTTGCTGGGTCCTAACAGTTCTCTTGGGGGAGGGGGCAAGAAGGCACTGAGTCAACAACACAGACCCTAAGAGTCAGTTGAAAAGGACTAACTCATTTATTCAACAATGGGTAGAGCATTATATACTCTCCTCCCAGCACCCAGGCTGTGTCATGATCTGGTAATGTTGCATGGCTGTACCTCATTGGGTGGGCGCTATCAGGAAATCTGACAGGTTGCTAGGCAGATTCCCAATGGTCAGGAACTCTGGGCAGTGCCTGATGCTAGGCAGATTTCGAGCAATCAGGAACATTGGACATTAGCTGTTGCTAGGCCCTCAGGCAGACTCCAGGTTGGTTGGCTCACTAGGAATTACATTATGTGCATGCCTTGGCAACTGGTTTGAGCTAATTTCCTTGGCCTTATGGGAACATACTACATATAACCACATATACAATAATACTTTTTTAAATTCGTGGATGGCTACATATATTATAGTCATAAAAATAGAATTATAATCAATTCAAAAATATTTAGTTGTATAATTTCCTAATGCAGTATCCAACTAGCTATATCAGCTTTTTATATGTATAGCATATATATAAATTTTGCATATATATATATGTATATGCTCTTGAAGTATGGCTTTAAGATTCCAATGAAGCCAGTATGAACTTTATATAAATATAAAATTATATATAATATGAGCTATATATATGTATGCAAAATCAAAATGCAAGTGCTAGTTGTTTCATTTGGAAAGCAATGCTGGCATACAGGAGATAAGATTTTGCTCCAGAACTGAGGTGCTGTTCAACAAGTGATGCTAGCACAGCTGAATAGCCATCTGCAAAGGCTAGGACCTTTCCCTCACACCATTTGCAAAAATTAACTCAAAACCCAATGACATATAAAATCAAAATCTATAAAATTGTCAGAAGAAAGCAGGTAAAGCTTATTCAGTTACTCATGTTTATACTGGTTCATGAAAATCTTATACTTCAAGAGGCATCCACACCACCAAGAGTGTAAAAGTGGAGAACAAGAACAGCAATCTATAAAACAGGAAAGAAAAATATCTGCAATTATATAAGGGATCTGTATGTGTAATTATAAACCAAATTTCAAAATAAATAGCTTGATTTTGAAATATGCAAAGAATCTGACTAGATACTGTCCAAAGAAGAAATATAAGTCCAATAAGTGCATGAAGACAGGTTTGACATCATTAGTCACTAAGGTAATGGGACAGCACTACATTGGCTGGAATAAAAAGATTAAAGACAAAAAGATAGGGAGAAACTAAAACCCTCATGTAGTGCCTTAGGAATGTGTAGCTAGTTTGGAAAACAATCCAGCTGTTTTTCAAATGATTAAACATTAGTTCCATGTGATGCAGCAATTCTAGAGAAATGAAAATGTATATCCACATAGAAATTTGCACCCCCAAAAAATGCAGCATTATTCACAATAACCAGAAGTGGAAATAAATGACTATGAACCAATAAATGTGACCTGTCAATACCATTGCATATTATTTGTCCATAAAATAATAAAGTACCAATGCATACTGCATATGCTGTATGATTTCTTTCCCTCACATGAACTGCAGGAGACCTGTGTGGACAGAATAAGAGCATTCTCTGCAGAGATGGTATATTAGTGACTGTGAAGCTGCTCTTGGGAAGATGAGGTAGACACGGGATAAGCTATAGTATTCTTTTTGAGATTATTAAAATGTTCTAAAAGTGACTGAAATGGTTACACAAATACGTGTGAATATGAAAAAGCAGTGAGTTAAAAGTGTGTATTAACTCTATCTCAATAAAAATAGTTAAAATCAAACAAGGACTTCATAGACATATCTGAATCCCAATCAATCCAGGTTCTGAAAGTGACTCTGGAGTTTGATTTCCATACTTCAGAAAAGGGAATATAGGGGCTGGAGAGATGGCTCAGCGGTTAAGAGCACTGACTGTTCTTCCAGAGGACCTGAGTTCAGTTCCCAGCATCCACATGGCAGCTAACAACTATCTGTAATTCCAAGATCTGACACCCTTACACAGTTATACATACAGGCAGAACACCAATTCACATAAAATAAAAATAAATATTTTTTAAAAAAAGGGAATATATATGATCATATTTGGAAGACTCAAATAAGAGAATAGTCACAGAGCCATATGTGATTCATCTTCAAAATCTCAGGAACACTGTGCATTCTTGGGGAGCATTGCTTGCTTTCAATTTAATCAGTTCTCTTGAAGTAGAACCATGTTGACAAAGCAGATGCTTAGAAAACTCAAAGTCAGCTGCAGAAACTTAGAGCATAAGCCAAGCTAATGAAAATTTGTGAACTTATTTTGAATTTCAGATTTTATTTCTACCAAATGGCTCAGCAGTTCTTTTCATCCTTTGACCCTATTTCATACACAGTAGTTCTGGAATGGGACAAGAATGCACATGTCAAGTAACATAGACCCATCCCTTATGTTCTGATTTTTTTCCTTCACAAATCCATCAGCTCTTTAATATTTTTTTTTTCCTGCAGGCTCAGGTTCAGTGAATGTTAATACTTTCCTTACCACATCCAACAGAAAATAATTGCATTAGGTACTTGGGTTCAGGTGAAGTTTTGCTCTTAGGAGTTCTTAGTGCAGGTTTGTAACTCCATGTACGGTGATGGCTGAGACAGGAGGGTCTTGTGATCAAGTTCTAGACCTGTCTGTGATATAGAACAAGGTCAAGAGCAGCCTGGGAAATTTAATGAGACCTTGTCTTCAAATTAAACCTGAGAAGAAGGCTGGGGACATAGCTCTGTGCGTGCGTGCGTGCGTGTGTGTGTGTGTGTGTGTGTGTGTGTGTGTGTGTGTAGTATGCATGAAGAACTGGGTTTAAATCTCTACTGAGAAACAACAAAAATTTAGCTAGTGTATTAGCAGACATTTATATTCTCAAAATCTTAAACTCAGGAGGTTTGGATCCTAAGGGGGCAGGAGGATCCAAAGTTCAAAGCCTGCTTTCCCTACATAGCAAATTCACTGTCAGGAGGAACTAAATGAGATTGTTTCAATCTAAAACAAAAAATATAATTTTTTAATGATTAAGTTTTAGATATGAAGTAGGTAGCATCAGTGTAACTCTTCCAACAAGATTTTACTATCTAGTCCTCTTATTGCAATAAAATGAGGTAATGCATTTAAAAATAGTACAAGACCAATAGTAAAAACAATAATTGAGACTAGAAGCCCATGGACTTTACAGAAAGAACTTTATAAAACTATACCAAGAGCTGAAAAAGCCTGTTTTCAGATTAATTTACAGTTTCCCCATAGAAGTTGAAAAATGATTCTAAAATTTTAAATCATAAAAGACAAAGATTTTAGAATTGTAGATGGCGAGAATTTCTTTAAGATATTAAAATTGTAAAACAAATAACTTGCAATCATTTTGAGATTTACAGACAATTGGAAAATACTTTATTCTAGGATATTTAATATATGGTATTGGTAAATAGCCAGAAACTTTAAAACTGCTGCCTTCCCTTCTTTCTATCACCAGTTGTAGGTGTGTGAGGGGAAGGTGTTCACAGGGAATTTGGCCTCATGCATGCTAAACCAGTGTACTACCACTAAACTATGGTCTTAACTCTTCATTTTATCTTCTATGTATCTGTTGATTTTGTATATTTATTGTTTTTTTCCAGAAATACCAATTTAGGTAGTTATAATTACTCAGTAAATAAGTACAGTTGTCCTAAATTTTTAAATGTGGAAACACTGAATTAGTTACAGTTATAGAATTGGGTAGATACCTCAGGATTTAAACAAAATGGTTACCATTGATCTCACCTACCATTACTGTAATAGCTTACTAAACTTCTGGCATCCATAAAGATACTCCCCTTTGCCCCCAAGTTTCTCCCTGCTGTCACAATGAATTTTTCAAAACATAAATTTGATACTGTAACTTTGCTGCTTAAAACTCTGAAATGGCTCACATTATTTCAAAGGTAGAGATAAGATGCTTTAATAAGTCTCCAGGCTCAGCATGGTGTGTCTTTAACTGCCTCCGCCTTGTCTCACATCCATCTCTTACTGCCTTTGCTCCAGCTACCGGAGCCATCTTTCCCAATACACTGAACATTATGTTCCATAATGCTGATGTACACACAGTTCTTTTCCTTTCCATCACTTGCCTCAATTTGTATTTAGACATTATGGTGTGATTGCTGTATTTATGTCTGTCTGTATGCTCTAAACTGTAAATTCCACTAAGCAGGTACCATATTTGGTTTGCCAGCACTTAACAGAATATGGCTGATAAATACAAAGTGACTACTCCAATTAAAGAACATAAAAGAATCTAAATTCTCACATTACATTTAAAATAAACTAGAAAGTTTTGGAGTTTTAAAATGGAAAAACTAAGCAACTCATTTAAAACTATATTATTTGGAAAAGATTAGTGGAACTCCAGATATGATCATCTTATTTTTAGCTTTATTATTACTGTATGTAGGTATGCATGTCACAGCTGTCATGTGGATGGAAGAGGACAATTTACAGGAGTCTGTTCTACCAGGTAGGTCCTGGATTTGAACTCAGTTCTTCAGGCTTGTTGGCCTATTGATCGTATCACTGCCTACAGGTATTGCACAAATTTGGATTGTACTGAAAGAAACTCAGAGCCAGATATCAGGGAAAGGCTGAAATATCAGAGAGAGGAAACACCACAGACAAGGTAAAAAGTCCAAAGCTAAAATATGACCCCCCAAATTGTTCATTGTGTTTATGTGTGTAGGGTATGCACTCATGTATGTGCCAATATGCATAGGTATGCACACATGGCAGCCAAGAGAGAATTCTGGGCATCCTGCTCTATCATTCTCCATGTATTCCTTTGAGACAAGGTCCTTCACCCTCTTTAGGCTGGCAGCTACAGGCCCCAGTGATTCTCCTGTGTCCTCCCTCACAGCATTGGAGCTACAGTTTCATGTGGAGCCACTGCCAGCTTCCCTGTTTTAAACAGGTGCAAGGGCCTGAACTCAGTTATTCAAGCTTGCTTGCAGAACAAGCTCTCTTACCCACTGAGCCATTTTTCCCGCACCCTCACTAATGATTCTTAAAATAGAAATTTAAAAAATCGGGGCTGGAGAGATGGCTCAGTGGTTAAGAGCATTGACTGTTCTTCCAGAGGACCTGAGTTTGATTCCCAGTATCCATATGGCAGCTAACAACTGTCTGTAATTTCAAGATCTGACACCCTTACACAGTTATACATGTAGACAAAATGCCAATTCACATAAAATAAAAATAAATATTAAAAAAAGAAATTTAAAAAATCCTCAAATAGCTAAAATTTTAATTCAATATTATCCTAAAGAATCTACCATAATAATTATGTTTCCAAAAGTGCTGCAAAGAAGTGAGTTCCTAACAAAAATATATAATGCATCATATCAGTCAGAAAACAAATCATCTCATCAGAGGGCCACAGAGCTTATTTCTGTCATGTGTGGAATGTCTTGGAAAGAAGAATGAAAGGTTTTTCCAATAAATGTGGCAAAAACTGTGTGGACATCTCTTTGGTGACTCAAATCTTTAACTCATATAAAGAATCACAGTTAAAAACTGATGGTTCAGATCTGGAACATGAGAAATTTGTAGCAAACATGTGAATGAATCTGAAAGTATTTAAACTGTGAAATTTTTTATTTATAAAATGAGGATGATCTGAATTAGAATTTAAAAATTATAGTTCAAGGAATTCAGTACTTCTTGGATTATGGTCAAATACAACCTAAATTCTAAATGAAAAATTAGCTTTAGAGATATAAGCCAAATAGATGTTTATGATAAGTGGTTGCTAGTTCAGCTCCTTGATAGTTCGTGTTATATACAAGCATACAAACGGTTATACCCTGCATACAAGTTCAGTGGGCAAGAGCACTTGGCTGTATAAGCATGACCCCTCAGCTTGAATCATCTGCAACCATGTGAAGAGTCAGGCATGTATGTGTATGCCTATAACCCCCAGCATCTGGGGGTGGGGTGGAAAGAAGCAGATCCTAAGGGCTCCTTTGGCCAGCCTAGCTGAATCAGTGACCTTCTGGTTCTGTGAGAGATCCTCATTCAAGACAGTCACGTGGAGAATGACAGAAGAAGGCAGACAGGGCTCTGCTCTGGCCTCTGCACGAACACTTGCCATACATCACACAGCCATACACCATACATACACATACTCACACACACACACTATCTTACAAGTACATACTTAATATAAATAAATGTAGACTTAAAACGACTTCTTCATAGCCAGGTATGGTGAGACACACTTGTAATCTCAGCACTCAAAAGACAGAAGGATCAGAGTCCAAGGCTGGCTTTGGCTACCTACTGAGAATGAGCTATGTTCTTGTGCTTTATCTAACAAACATGACCCACCTCTTTTTACCGCAGTTCAGTGTGGCCCCTCAAGAGTAAAACATTAGTATCCTCTCCCACACTCTGATACTCCCTCTTCTGCGGTCTTAGAGTAGAACTAAACTTCCTTCTGATGACTACCCTGACACAATAGACCACCAGGGGCCCAATATGCGCTGGGCACAGTGATACATGCCTAAATCTCATCACTCAGGAAGCTGGAGCAGGCACATCTCAAGTGTGAGCACAGCCTGTGCTGTGCAGGCAAGTCTAGACGGCATTGTGACATCAATCTCAATAAACTTGCATACACACATGCGCACAAAGCTGAAGTGATACATAGATTGACAGGTATTTTTCCTCATATATGCACGGACAAATCAACAGACCATGGAAGACACTTTGCCTCAAAGGAATATCACTGTTCTTCACATACTGACAAATATCTCACCAGATTCCTAGTAAGAATTAGGAGTAACATCACAAGCATATTCTATATTATTTGTACTTTGCTTATCTATAGAGACACATGTGCTTTCATGATAGTTTATTATATAGGTCAGTCATGTTCAACATTCAAATCAATATATTACAAAAGCAGAAGTTAAAAAACAGGCCCCACAGCTGTACAGATACAGGGTAAATCTAAAGATTGTGATACCTAGGAAGAGCCCCCTCACACGGAAGAGGTACAGGATTTCCTTATGTACATGCTGCTCTACTCCCAAAACAGTGCTACCAGATTAGACATTCGTTTTTATTAGGGATTAAGTCACTGCTAATATCAGATGAGTGGGTTAAACGAAAGAGCTGAAAAGTTTGTTGTTTCATTTATTTCTACCACATTTTGGTCCAGATGATGAGTGCAAGTCCCTTCTATTCCAAGCAAGTCAATGTAACTTTCTCAGCCCTATTTTTCATTTGAAATTAGAGATTATAACTGTGGCTAGTGCACATGGCTAGGGCAAAGGGAAATGAATCTACAATTGAAAAATTTTAGTATAGTGCCTAGTATATAATCAACTCTAAGTAAATGTGAGGTTTTATTGGAAAGTTTTAACACTGAAACATTTCAAATATATAATCTTCCTTATAGAGCTGATATAAATGTTTTGAAAAGTACTTTGTTAAGTCCTTAAATAACACCCAAGAATTTTTAAGTGTTTCTCTTCTCCTCAAAAAAAAAATTTCCAGTCAACCTTTCACAGATTCTTCAGAAACTTTTCATTTTACTGAAATTAGAAACCAAGAAATTGCCTTGTCTTTACTAAGAAATTAATATGGCATGACTAAAATGTTATACAACTGTGTCCCTTTCAGTGATGAATAAGCTGAAAATGATTGGCCCAAGTCACAAAGAGTTTTTAATAAAGGAAAAAATAGGCTGGCTGAGTCTTAATAAATCATCACACAAAATTCTCAGGCTATATATAGCTACTTATCTTCAATGATCACAGACACAATATAGACACTGTAACATTAGTTTTTATTGTTCTAGAAAAATTACTAATATTGAGACCTAGCTTAAATGAACATGGAAATACAAATATTTTTCACATCTTCATATCTACCTTGGCTAAAAAGTGAAAGACAAAATGATTTACTCACTAGAGAAAGGAAATAGTCTGAATCCCAATGTCTACATTTTCATTTCCATTTAACAACTAATAACCTGGACACTTTAAAGCTAATCTTCCTGGCTAATTGGTTTAAATTGAAAATGAGGCACAACAGTGATGGCTAGTGAGCGGCATTTACTTAGAGGCAGCATATGAAAAGGTATTAATTTAGGAATAGCATTTATGCTCACACCCTCTCACTGTAACTTCCAGCTTTTTTATATTTGAGAAAATTTCTTGAAATAAAATTTTATGGGACTTTTCAGTGAAAAGCAAATGAAAAAAAATGTGAAGTCTAAGCACGTAGGAAGTTGTGGAGAATTCATTTTTTTCATTAAACTTATATTTCTTCTTTTTGTAAAAAATCAACAGAGTTTTCTTTTTGGATTTGACTTCAATTATATTAATCAAAAGTGTCTCTCTCCCTCTCTCTCCCCCTTTCTCTACCATATGTGTGTTTTCTCTTCATTCTGAACAAAAGTCAACAAAAGTCATGTATAAAACAAAATTATATTATTTATAATATTTGTGCAAAGATAGTTTGTACATTGTCTGTGAGGTGGCTCTTCCTAAGTGTGACAATCTTTAGATTTACCCTGTATCTGAATGCCTGTAGGGGGATTTTTTTTTTAATATCTGCTTCTGCAATATATTTATTTAGTTGAACATGGCAAAACTATATAATACATTATCATAAAAATGAATGTGTGTATATATTAAACAAAGTATAAATACTATAGAATATAAAGCATAAAAACAAAGTATAAGTAATATAGAATGTGACTGTAAAGCGACTCCTTCATCTTACTGGGAACCAGGTGAAATCTTTGTCAGTATATTAAAGACAGTGAGATTGTTTCTTTGAAACAAATGATCTTCTGGGGTAAATGCCAGGCATATAGACTTTCCCCTACTGTTGTCCACAACTCCTGGAATTTGAAGCTTGAATATCCTATTTATAGTATTGCAGTCCATCCAGCCCCGACCTCCTGAACCCCTGAGCAAAGACGAGTTCCCAGACTAAAGGCTCTATTAGTTGTAATTAGAGAATCCATGAAGAGAAGGATGGAATGGGTGCTCGTACATCTGGAAGGAAACGCTCATAGAGACTTAGTAATATTATAGAGTTACCTAAGCATTTAAGAATGGCGAAAATGTGTCATGCTGCCTCATACCTGAGCCTATGAGCAAACTGCTTCACACAGAGTTCTGGTTGGAGCGAGGAACCAAACCTCTGGTCCCAACTTAAAATTTTAGCTCAGATTCACTCATATTATTGCACCTGCTTGCTTACTTGAAGTTGTTCTGTTGGTTATATTGGTGATGATGAAGTATCTTTGCTAGCTAGAAGACTAAAAAAGTTAGATTTCTAAGAACATTTCCCCTCTCTGGGAAAATGGAACAGTCCAGCAATGTTGGGTGGTGGGGCAGGGATGAACCAGTCCAGGGGCCATTAGAGCTGTCCCAGACCAGCTCCCTGTATTATGGCAAGGAGAGGGTGAGGCTTCAAATGAGAGTAAAACAAAAGACAAACCACTTACGTAAAAATCAATTTGCCTTAACAGAGATTTCTTAATTAATAAATTAATTATATAAATAAGTATAATTAATAAAAAATTTAAAAGAAATTGTTATAGCCAAATTTAGTTAATCACTTCTATTTTCACATATTGACAACATAAATTATGCAGGTGTTTCAAGAATATTTTTCTCAATATGAATGAAGCATTGAATATAAAGAAAGGTTTGTAAAATGTAACCTGTGGGAGAGATCTCATTGTAGTAGATGGAATTGAAGATATCTATACATAATGTGTCTTAGTTAGGATTTTTATTGCTGCAATGAAACACCATTACCAAAATTGAGCTGGGGAGGAAAGGGTTTATTCAGCTTACACTTCCACACTGATGTTCATCACCAAAGGAAGCTAAGACAGGAACTCAAGCAGGGCAGGATCCTGGAGGCAGGAGCTGATGCAGAGCCATGGAGGAATGCTGCTTATTGGCTTGCTCAGCCTGCTCTCTTATAGAATCCAGGACCACCAGCCCAAGGATGGCACCACCAATGCCAATGAATGGGCTGAGCCCTCCCCCATTGATCACTAATTATAAAAACACCTTACAGCTGGTTCTCATGGAGGCATTTCCTCAACTGAGGCTCCTTCCTCTGAGGACTCCAGTTTGGGTCAAGTGAACACACAGAACCAGCCAGTACAACATGCTACCGTGCATTTTACATAAACTATCTCAAAACAATAATAAATAACATGGAAAGAACATTTTTTTCATTTTTTCCCGATTTTAATTTACAGAACATAGTCATTGCTTTTAAAATCAAAACAATTCACAAAGGTATAAAGGTGAAAGTAAAATCACACAAAAAGAGAGCTTCTTCTATATAATGTTGCCCTTTTCTGGCTATCCCTCTCTCTCACACACAGACACACACATACACACACATACACACACACACACACACAAGTTTTGTATGATTGTTATCAAGTCAGATACATACTATTTTATACACTGATTTTAGAGTAATAATATGTTGCAAACATGTAGTGTCTAAGTCTGTCCTTTTTATGTGGTTTGCAGTCTAATCGAGCAATAAATTATTAAAGCAGTCACCGTTAAGGACAGATGGCTCCCGAAGCTTTCACCAGCAGAAAAAGTACTATGGAGCAGAGCCTGCATATCCATCTTTGAGTGTTCTATGTAGTCACAGACTAAGAATGCAATTCTAGAAAAGAAATTGCTAGATCAAAAGTATGTATGTATCTACTTTTAAATTGCTACCTTACTTTTAAACTGTTTCCTTTGGAAACATGTTTCCAATTTCACAAAGCCCAAATGTAAGTCTGTAACATAGGTGTGCAGCACCAGCAGAAGCTAGAAGGAACTGCTGGATACCTTGGGACTGGGCTTACACACAGCTGTAACCCACCATGTGGATGCTGGAAACAAAACAGGGGCCCCTTGAAATAGCAGCTACTTCTCCCTGAAGGTCTGTTCTCAACATACACCACTATAGCAAGTCCTTTTCATTGTGATAAGCCAAAGGGATTTTCTCCTTCCTTCCTTCCCCCTCCCTCCCTCCTCCCTTTTCCCTTACTATTAAGTTGGAAATCCCTTGTTATACTTACCATCCACTTCCAAGTTCATCTTCTGACATTGTTTATGTCACTAACGTATTTTTATTGTGTCAGATTTTCTGCCTTAAGATTTTAAATACTCTATACTGTGACTATTACGTTTTTGTTTATAGTCTAAAATGACAGCAGAATCAGGGCAAGCCCTGACTGTTGGAGATAGGTACCAGGGGAGGGGTGTCAGTGGGGGAGAGATAAGTCATGTGACATCCAGGGAGCCGTTTTCTCTATGCAGAGAGAAAACAGAATGATGGCTGAGCTGAGGTAAGTGGGAGCTTTACTTGCTGAAGGAATCAGCAAGGAGCCTGTTTTGTTTCTGCAAGAATGAACAATCAACCAACCCCTGTTCTCTTGAAACTTACATCATACCAGGTGGAAAAATACTCACAAAACGAATAAACCATCACAAGATGATGTGCCTGGTGGTGATAAATACTGTGAAAGGGGTGGGTTGTGGAGAACGAGAGAGAGAGAATGTGTGCTCTTTCAGATAAGATGGTTAAAGAAACCTCCTTGCAGGAAACAAATTTAAACATAAGGTTGAATAAAGCACAGAATGAAACCACTCAGATACTGGTGAAGAGTGCCATAGTCAGCCAGGGAGTGCAAAGACCTAGAGAAGCTTAAAGACAAGCAGAGAGACTGCCCAGGGACTAACAAGGAGGAAGCTGGTGGAAGATTAGGCTAGATGCCCCACTAGGGACAGCAGTGCTAGAAACTTTCCTGTGTTTAGATTCATCCTCAATGAGATGGTGTGCTGCTGAGTAGTTTTGCCTTTCCTGCATCCATCTTCATAAATCAGAATTTCTAGATTAACTCAAGGACAGGTCTGAACCACAGATGAAGTAAACATTGCAGAGAAGCTGGTCAAACCCAAACTCAAGCCCTCTGCATCATGGCGGATGAGTTGACCACCTCAGGAGAAAAGTGCCTTGATTAGATGATTTAATCCCTAAATGACACTTTGATAGTTTTTGTTTCCTAAGTCCACAAAGAAACAGGCCAGAAAACAGAAGAAGAAAAGAAGAATGTGATGCATGAATCCTAACTGGTCTAATAATAAAAACTCAGAGCCAGAGATATTGGGATAAATGCTGAAAGATCAGAGAGCTAGAGGAGCAGATACTTAAGAGACTTCTTACCTCTATGGAATCCTCAGGCCAGAAGGGCCACACTCCTGCTTCCTCCTGCCTTATATCCCTCTCTCTGCCTGGCCATATAACTTTCTGTTTCCACCTCCCTAGTGCTGGGATTAAGGATGTGAGTCTCCATGCTTTGTTCTGTTTCTCCTTTAGACATATTCAATCTCTTGTAACCCAGGGTGGCCTTGAACTCCTGATCCTCCTACCTCCTCCCTAGTGCTGGGATTAAAGGTGTGTGTCATCACAGCGGCTGGCTTTGCCCTCTGATCTTCAGGCAAGCTTTATTTGTTAGAGCATACACAAAACACCACAAGAATGGAGGGGGAAAGGAAACATGGAAACTAGACCTGGCAGAAATAAATAACAAAAGCTGCGGGCATGAATGGTAGGACTCAGTTCCAGAGCTCACTGACTCTGGAGCTCTCAAAAAATGTATGGCTGCTTGAAGGGAGACTGCTTAAAAGTGAGGACAGTACAAAATATCACCTCTGCTGCAGCTCCCACTTCCAGGTTTCTGCCCTGCTCCTCCTGCAGACAGATTGTGATGGGGAGCTGTAAGCTGAAATAAACCCCTTTCTCCCCAAGTTGCTTTTGGTCATGTTTTATTACAGCAATAAATAACCTAAGACAAAGGGTCTATATGGTTAAAGTATATGATATACTTGTGTGAGTGTGTGAAAAGTACCCCATAACTATACACAGTGAAAGCGTGCGCGCGCACACATACACACACACACACACACACACACACACACACACACACACACAGAGGCCAGCAGCAGGTCGACATGTTCTTCCCTCACACATCTAAGCTGCAACCAGGGCTAGAGAAGCAATGACATTCTGCTTTAGCCGATCTCAGCCAATAGTACAGCAATGAAAGAGACTGCACTTCACCAGAAGCAAACAAGCAAGCAATAAACAACAAAGAAACAACAAGGGGCTGAACACAATTTGAAATCAGCGTTGTAATAGCAACAATACTTAAACTATGTCATGGTGTGAACCAAATGCTTTACATACATTGGCTCACCCAATCCTTAAAACTAAAAGATAATTGCTACTGTTTTCTCCTCTATTGTTTCTGGAACAAAGTCTCAGAAAGAAGAATCATCAAACTAGGAAAAACTAGAACTAAAAATTTATTTGCAATTACCTTTCTGTGCCCACTGGTCTCTCCGTCAGTTTGTATCACTGTGCTATATCCCTGGAGAGACAGAAGTTTCCAAACTGGTGTGTTCCTTATTACCCTATCCTTACCATGGAATGGTGTGGTGATATGTTACATATTTAATAAAACAACCTGAAATATCAGAGAGAGGAAACACCACAGTCAAATCTCACCCAGCTATCTTCCAGCTTCCTCAGCCTCACTCCTGGTCACTTCTAATGCCTACTGTTTTCCTTAGCCTGCCTTAAATACCCTTCTCGCCCAGCTGTATCCCATCCAGGTTAACATTAAGGGCATGAGTCAGCCTTGAACTCACAGAAATACAGAAAGATCTCTGTCTCTGGAGTTATGTCACCACTCCAGGCTTTCCCTGTGCTAGGATTAAAGGTGTGTGCCATTGAAGCCCAGCCGTTTGGCCTTGTACTCACAGATTCTCTGGATCCCCGGAACTCCCGGAGATTCTCTGGATTCTCATGCTATGTGAGTTACCACTGCTCTGTTATCCCTGGAACTCCAGGGGCCACCTCTGCCTAGCTTTTGACTATGGGTTGATCTCTTGATATCCCAGGTTTTATTAAATATGTAACATATCACCACAGGTTGGGGCAAGTATCAGAAACATGATTATTGAGCAAGGCCAGCAGAGCCTAAACCCCAAAATCTACTTCCTTGCTTGCTAGTATATGAACAGACTGTAAATAACACATTAATGAGTGGGTGGTTTGAAGGAGAATGGCCCCAGGGCTCATATATTTATAACTGAGAAAGACCCGGAGGTGAGGCTGGAGAGTGTGTGAGCTGGGAGTGAGCTTTGAGGATGTAAAAGCTCATACCATTTCCTGCTAGTTCCCAGCTCTTTATCTCATGGCTAAGATGCAAGCTCTCAGCTACTGCTCCAACATGTCTGCTTGCCTACTACCAAGCTTTTCACCATGCTGGTCACAAACTAACCCTCTGAAACTGTATGAAAGCCCCAGTCAAATGCTTTCCTCTCTAAGCTGCCTTCCTTGGTCACAGGGTCTCTTCATGGAAACAGAAGACAACTGGTTTCATAAGCAGGGCTGTTGCTGCGCTGGCTTAGCGGTCCTCTGCAGAGGACCTGGATTTGGTTCCCAGCACTATGGTAGCTCACAACTTTCTGTAACTCTAGCTCCAGGGGTTCTGATGTCTTTGGGTACCAGTTGTATATGTGGTACACATACCTACATGTAAGCAAAACACACAAATCTTAAACTTAAAACACAAAGCAAACAAATTTGAAGCGAGTCAGACACAGGTAAGTGTCTAAGATCTTTTCCAAGAAGGATTGTTTCTGGGAAAATTAATTGCCCTGCCTGAATATCAAATATATGCTTATCTCCTGTGGGCCATAAGTGCCTGGATTAAAGGGAGAACATGGGTGGGGTGCTCAGAAGGATCTGGAAGGAAGAGAGGGAAGAATGAAAATGATGTAAATATAGTACTAATGAATGGAATTTTTTTTTAAAATTGATATTTAAAAAAAAGTGGGGCTGGAGAGATGGCTCAGTGGTTAAGAGCACTGACTGTTCTTCCAAAGGTCCTGAGTTCAATTCCCAGCAACCACATACTGGCTCACAACCATCTATAATAAGATCTGGGGCCCTCCTCTGGCTGCAGACATACATACAGGCAGAACACTGTATACATAAAAAATAAATAAATCTTAAAAAAAAAAAGTGAAGTCAATAGTTTCAAAGTTTCAGGCCTGCAGTTAATGCTCAGGAATATAAATCAAATGAAAGAAAACAGATTAAACAGTGTGACATTGATTCCTCACATATGATTTCAAATTTCCCAACTTTTCTCTGCTTAATGCCTTATACTGTGCTCCAGAATACTGCATATGATTCTGAAGTTGAGGAAGTCCCAAACAATTTCTTTTCTCTCTGGCAGACTCAAGTACTTCCTTCAGGCAAGATGAGAGAAATCTTGACCTTGAGAATAGAGTCCTCTGAGTTCTCAACAGGACTTGTTTTCAAAATCTAGCTATAGCAAATTTAAATATTGTTTTGCCTTTAAAAGCACATCTTACTTCTACTATTTTGTGAAAATTCTAATAAAAATTAAATAAGACAAATCAGTAATTTTTAGAGAATAATAATAATAAAAGAATACTTCCACAATACAATAACCTCTAAATAAAAGCAATGTTAGCAGTCAGGTTTATACATATAGACATAACTTGAGAGAGGGAGTTTGGTCTCTTCTAAGGAATTTTTCCTTGAAGTGGAACCTTAGCTTTTAAAGAAAGCTGATCATCTCAATGGAGCATCTTTATATTAAGGACCAATGATGTGAAGACAATTTTAGTTTCTAGAGACTTAAAGGACATAATTTGTCTTGTTGATGACTTCTGATACAAGAGAACATATCAATATTCTGCAAAAATTAATGTAAATTCTAGTAGTAGATAGTTAAATACAAAAGTGAGAGAAATGTCATTTGGCAACTCATTTAAAGCATCCCCAAGAAAGGGATAGCAGTAGTAAGAGTTAATTTAATAGTAATGAGTATATGGATCTGTAAGAAAGGACAACATGAAGAGATGAAGTTTCTCATGATATAACAGTTGTTGAATGTTTATTGAGCACTGTATATGATGAGTACCCTACCCAGAGAGCAGAGCACCATGTATGTATGCATGTGAACTATGACGTAATTGCGCAGTACATAATCTATGTCACTGTCTCTAATGATCCAGTTATAAAGATATGATAGTGAGTGAGTTCCTATTCATGTGGGTTATACTGGAAAAAAACATGAGGAGAGTACAAATAGGCAAGTAAAGAAATAAGGCACTTTTACAGTGGTAATGGTTATGAAGGCAATAAAATAAAAAGCAACAAGGCACAGAGTGATATGGGGTGGGGATGGGAGCAGTATCACAGAGTGATGGAGAAAGTTGCTCTAAAGAAATTACCAGTCATGGTGACTTCAAAGATGAGTGGTGGGAAGCTTCTATTTGGGAACGAGTGTGCATTCATTCCAGTGTGTCCATGAGTCACAAGGAAGTGGCAGGACAATGAGATCAGAGAGAAGCAGTTAGTTAGATAGCTTATATCTTATTCTAAAACAAACGTCATATTTAATGGCACATAGGGTCTGGTCTTTCTTGTTGGAGTGAAATTTTGAGTAAACAAAAACTCTAGCAAAAAAAAAATATTGGGGATTTGATGTTGAAGGAGCTTGGTTAGAAATCTTGGAGCCACAGTTTGTTAATCCATTCTTCAGTTGAGGGACATCTAGGTTGTTTCCAGGTTCTTGCTATTACAAATAATGCTGCTATGAACATAGTTGAGCTAATACCTTTGGAGTGTGAATGTGCCTCTTTAGGGTATACACCCAGAAGTGGTATTGCTGGGTCCTTGGGGAGATTGATTCTCAATTTTCTGAGAAACCTCCA
>PVIH01023519.1:0-24664 GCA_004025045.1 Sigmodon hispidus | reverse complement strand
CAGTCCATCTATAGGAACACCTGACTCACTCTTGAGGGAGGGGGGACAAAACTGGATTTGGCCGGGAGTGAAGACTGATCCAAGCATTGTTGGGCCAGTGTGACCATAGGACTGTCTGCTCCCTGCCAAGGGAGTGGATGGGGAGTTGCAGAGAAGAAAAATGATCAGATGTGGTGGGAGGGGGAAGAGACCTTCAATATGGATATAGAGGGATGGAAAAAAAATTCAGAGGGAAAGCTGAACACAAAGAAAATATATGTGTAGTAATCTTATTTGAATTTCCACCCTTGATAAGCCATGCTTATGATTATTATCCTCTGTATAGTTATTGTTAACTCCTCAGCATTTTTTTTAATTCTTTTTACTGTTTCTTTGATAAATACAAAATAAAGAAAAAAATATTAAAAAAATAAAAAATAAAAAAATAAAAAAAATAAAAAAAAAATTAAAAAAAAAACCAATAAAAAACGTGGTTCAAATCTAAAAATGGAATATTCAGCAGAAGAATTACAAATGGTTGAAAGATATTTGATTAAATGCTCAACATCTTTAGCAATCAGAGAAATGCAAATCAAAATAACTTTGAGATACCACATTACACCTGTCAGAATGGCTAAGATAAAAAACACAAATGACAACCTATGCTATAGAGGATGTAGAACAAGGGTAACAATCTTCCATTGGTGGTGGGAGTGTAAACTTGTTCATCCAGTCTGGAATGCAGTATAACAGTTTCTCAGAAAACTGGGAATCACTCTCCACAAGCATTCAGCAATACCACTATTGGGCATATACTCTAAAGATGCTCAATCACACCCCAAAAACATTAGCTCAACTATGTTCATAGCAGCATTATTCATAATACAAAGAACATGGAAGCAACATAAATGCCTCTCAACTGAGGAATGGATTAACAAACTGTGGTACATCTACACAATGGAATACTACTCAGCAGTAAGAAAAAATGTTATACTAAATTTCACAGGCAAATGGATAGATTTGGAGAATATCCTCCTGAGCGAGGTCTCAAAAACCCAGAATGATAAGCAGGGGATGTACTCACTCATTAGTGGACTTTAAAGAAAAACATTTTTTTTTTCATTAAAAGATTATAGATGGACTGCATCATCAAAGAAAGATTGAGGCTTTTAAATTCTTACCTGCGATCAGAGCAGAGTCAGAGGAGAAAAGATTCAGACACTTGGACAACCCATCCGGGAAGTCCCTCTCTGGGACCGGGGTCAATCCCTAGAGTCTGATCTCAGACTCTCCCTAGCAGATAGGCAATAGGATTTAGCTGTGAGGGGCTTCCTCTAGCAACCCTGGAAAGAAGGGAACTCGCATGGCCTGGCCCCGCCACCAGGGCAAACTGCATCATCAGACAATGACTGAGGCATTTAAAATTCAGAAACAAATCCAGAGCTGAGTCAGAGGTGAGCAGATTCCAGCACCTCGACCACCTGTCCGGAGAGTCCCTTTCTGGGACCAAGGTCAATCCCTAGTGTCTAATCTCAGACTCTCCCTAGCAGACAGACTCTAGGCTTTGGATGCGAGAGGCCTCATCCAGAGACTCCTAAAAGAAGGGACATTGCACAGCTGAGCTTTACCTCCAAAGCGATCTGCAATATCAGACAAGGACTGAGGACTTTAAAATTCAGACCCCTGTCTAGAGCTGAGTCAGAGATCGAGCAGACCCCTTACTCAGAGCAGACAGGACACACACAAACACTCTTGCCTCAACTGATTAGGAGCTGACTAACATGAAGCATTGAAGCCATGGGCATCACCAGTGCAAAAATATATATAACAATATAAGGAACAACAAGACAACATCAGAAGAAACTAGAGGTTCTACAGCTACAAGACCTGAACAGAGCAATGAAGAGGAAACAGAAGGAAACAAGACCAAAAACACCTTTATGAAGATTATTGAAGTCTTCAAAGAGGATATAAAAAAAATTCCCTTAAAGAAACAGAAGAAAATAGAAACAGAAAATTGGAAGAGAAGAACAAATCCTTGGAAAAAAAAAAACAAAAAAAGGTAAACCAAAAAATGAAAGAACCATACCAGGAACAAAAAATTGAAATAGACGCAAACAAAAAGGCACACAATGAGGCAAAGACAGAAATAGAAAATCTTAAGAAAAGAGTTGAAACTACAGATACAGGCATAACCAACAGAATCCAAGAGATGGAAGAGAAACTCTGTGCAGTGGAAGACTCAGTAACATAAATAGATAATCAGTCAAAGAAAACACACACACACAAAAGCCATAACACAAAACATTCAGGAAATTTGGGACATAATGAAAAGACCTAACCTACAATTTGAAGCCCATTCTACAGATGTGCTTGTGATGATGATTCTTAAGCTACCACCTTGCTAATGGAACAAAGGCTCTTGTCATCTTTTTTTGCTTGAGCCATTCTGATGGCTCTTTGTTGAAATTCATGGAAAAGCATTGTCTGCTCACCTTTATTTAATTAAATTACTTCAAATGAATTTTCCTTCCAGTTTCCTGATATTATTAATTAAATTGTATTATGTATCTATAAATTTTTAGCAGTATAATAGTATTCTTTATTTTTCTCCAGGTTAAAACATCCTGTTACTATTAGTTGTATGGTCTTTCACATTCTCTGTTGATTATGTTTGCTATTTATTGAATTATACTCCTTTATACAGGTTAATTCTGGTAATCTGATCTGACCAACTCCCAAGTGGGACAAAATGGGAACAGTATTTCTTCTCTCTTTTTAAATAAATTATTGTCACAATATCATTTACAAATATCCATACATATACCTTTATTAGAATCTCCCTAATTATTTTCACTTGGGATTTCTTTTTTTAAATTTTATTATTATGAACAAAGAAGTCACACTTTCTATCCTTGTATATCCTTATTCAAGGTCCCTTCCCCCTTTTCCACTAAAAGTCAGTCTCATAAGAACTTCCAAAAATTTTAACTGTGCTTATATTTAAATGGAAATATCATGTTACTAATACTGAGGGGAGTTAGGATATTGGTGAGAGTATATGTCTGATGTGTCATATGGAAACTACATGTTATTAATGTTTATATACATAGCATTGATATTTTGGGACTTATTATCTAAAAAAAGCCTGTTTTCTTTCTTTTTTTAGTAGTGAGATGTTATTTCTTAACTTTAAACAAAGCATTTCATAAGGATTAAGAAAATGAGCATGGGCTTAGACTGCCACATCATTTTCCAAGAAAGCATTGCTTCTCTTTTATTTTTTCTTTATTTTTTGTGTGTTTGAAGCTTTTATTCCTACCAACTATTTCCAACATGTGTTTAATGGTAATGTTCAGACTAATTCAAAGGGCAATTTACACTTAACCCTTGTTAACAGAATTCCCTGAGCAGGTTGTCTGAGCAATGCCTTTCCAATTTTTACTACAGACAACAGACTACAGCTTGTCTCCAAAACTGCCTGCATGAATTGTAACCACAAGTGAAGACAGTAGAGACTCTGAACTCATTGCATCCTGGCAAAAGGATTATAGCTTCAGTAGCTTTCCCTGGAGTCAAGGCAAATAGAATCAGGGGTGAGGAAATTACTGCCCTTTTCTACTGAGCTGCCACTGGCCTCATGCCAAGAGGCCCTTTGCTGACAAAGAGCCAGAAATGACTTAAAAGTCCCGATCTATAAAGAAGTTGCACTCTGCCTTTGTCAATATTTTTTGGTCTCTCTGTCTCTCTTGCCCTTCATTGTATCTACATATATGTGTCATGGGAAAATAACAGATTATATTGGCAAGTCATATCAAGTGAGTGGCTCCTAAAATTGCTGTGATGGCTTACCATATCCTTGGGATGTTATTCTCTAACTACCCCCTGATGGACATCCCAGAGAAGCACTGACATCCTAATGTGAGATGACCTTCTCTGTTTCTCAGAGGAATTGCTGCCTGATTCAGAATGAAACAGAGAAAGCAAATGAATCTATCAAATCCTGAGACAATTATGGGCACAAAATAAACATTTAATGGAGTCAGGCACAAATACAGCTGAGATGGACCTTGAAAGCCACAGAAAACAAATGTTAAATAAAACATTATACTTAGAGTTATTAGACCATTAACTTCTATGCATGATGATTGGAAGATTATCTCATTATCAATAGCAAAGCATGTTTCTAATTCTTAGCATGGTTATAAATACAAAAGACTAAATCTATAATTTATCCAATAAGTATGTTACCCGAGGAAAAAAGAAAAAGACCTAACCTAAGAATAATAGGAATAGAAGAAGGAGAAGAATACCAGCTCAAAGACACAGATAATGTATTCAATAAAATCTTAGAAGAAAACTTTCTCAATGTAAATAAGGAAATGCCTATAAAGATACAAGAAGTTTACAGAACACCAAATAGATTTGACCCCAAAAAAGTTCTCTCACCATATAATAATCAAGCCATAAAACATACAGAACAAAGAAAAAATTTTAAGAGATACAAAAGAAAAGCACCAACTTACCTATAAAGGCATATTCATCAGAATAACTCCTGACTATTCAATGGAAACAATGAAAGCAAGAAGAAAGTCTTGGGCAGAAGTTATACAGACACTAAAAGAGCATGGCTGCCAGTCTAGACTAATGTATGCAGCAAAATTATCAATCACCATAGATGGGAAAACATGATATTCCGTGACAAAGTCAGACTGAAACAATACCTAACTATCAAATTGTCCCTTGAGAAAACACTAGAAAGAAAACTCCATACTTAAGACCCCAGACACACCAATGAAACCACAAACAAGCAATAATCCCAAAGAAGAAAAGCCCAGAGAAAGGAAATGCATACAAGCTACCACCAAAAATAACAGGAAATATCAATCAGTGGTCAATGATGTCCCTTAATATCAATGGACTCAATTCACCTATAAAAAGACACACACTAACAAGTTGGATACGAAAACAGAAGCCATCGTTCTGTTGCATATGAGAAACACGCACCAATCTTAATGACAGACATAGGCTCAGAGCAAAGGGTTGGGAAGAGATTTTCCAATCAAATGGCCCCAAGAAACAAGCTGGTGTTACGAACCTAATATTTATCAAAGTAGACTTCAAACCAACATTAGCCAAAAGAGACCAGGACTGACATTACTTATTCATCTCAGGAAAAATTGGTCAATAGGAGATTTCAATCCTGAATATTTCTGCACCTAATATACGGGCACATAGCTAAATAAAAATAACACTACTAAAGCTCAAATTCCACATCAGTTCTCACACCCTATAATGGGAGACTTCACCCCACGTTCACCCTTGGATTGGACAGCAGTCAGAGACTCAACAGAGAAATAATGAGTCCAACAGAGATTATAATACAAATGGATTTAATAGATATTTACAGACACTTCCACCCAAAAGCAAAGAAATATACATATTTCTCAGCACCACATGGAACTATCTCTAAAATTGAGCACACAATTGGTCATAAAGCAAATATCAATAGTTACAAAAAATGAAAATAATCCCTTATGTCATATTGGACCACCAAGATGTAAAGTTAAAGTTCAACAACATCAAAAATCACAGAAAGCCTACCAAATCATGGAAACTAAACATCACTCAACTGAACCACCTCAGGGTCAAGGAAGACATTAAGAAAGAAATCAAAGTCTTCCTAGAGTTTAATGAAAAGGAATCCACAACGTATCTAAAATTGTGGGACACAATGGAAACAGTCTTAAGAGGAAAATTCATAACACTAAAATGCCTATATGAAAAACCTAGAGAAATCCCACACTAGAGCACTAACAGCACAGATGAAAACCTTAGAACAATTAGAAGCATACTCACCTAAAGGAGTAGATTCCAGAAAATAATCAATAAAATTGAAACAAAAAGAACAATAAAAGAATCAATGAATCAAAGAGTTGATTTTTGAGAAAGTCAAAAAGATAGATAAACCCTTATCCAAACTAATCTAAAAGCAAAGAAAGAGTATCCAAATCAACAAAATCATAAATAAGAAGGGGGACATAACAGCAGACCTCCCAGGAAATTCAGAGAATCATCTGGTCTTACTTTGAAAATATATACTCCACAATATTGGAAAGTCTAGAAGAAATGGACAGCTTTTTGGACAGGTACCATTTAACGAAATTAAATCAAGGTCATATTAAATAACTAAACGGCCCATTCCCCTAAAGGACATTGAAGCTGTTATTAAATGTCTCCAAAGTAAAAAAAAAAAATACCCAGGTCTAGATGGTTTAGTGCAGAATTCTACCAGACGTTCAAGAAAAATTAGTACCATTACTCCTCAAACTGTTTCACATAGTAGGAACTGATGGATTATTGCTAAACTCTTCTTATAAGGCCAAAATTATCCTAATATCCAGTCAACTCAAAGATGCAACAGAGAAGGAGAATTACAGAGCAATTTCCCTAATGAATATTGATGCTAAAGATCTCAATAAAATTTTGGCAAACCATATACAAAAATATAAAAAACATATCATGCACCATGCTCCAGTAAGCTTCATTCTAGAAGTGCAGGGATGGTTTAACATATGAAAAATCATGAATGTATTCGATCATATTAACAAACTGAAGGAAGAAAAAAACATGATCATATCCTTAGATGCTGAAAAAGGCTTTGAGAAAGTTCAACACTCCTTTATGATAAAAGTTCTGGAGAGATCAGAAACACAGGGAAAGTATCTAAATATAATAAAGATGATTTACGAGAAGCCTACAGCCAACATCAAACTTAATGAAGAAAAGATCAAAGCAATCCCACTAAAATGAGGAACTAGACAAGGATGTCAACTCTCCCCTTATCTTTTCAATATAGTTCTTGAAATTGTAGCTAAAGCAATCAGAGAATGAAAGAAGATTAAGGGGACACAAACTGGAAAAGAAGAATTGAAACTATATTTGCAGATGATATGATTGTATATATAAGTGACCCACAAAATTCTACCAGGGGACTTCTACAGCTGACGAACACCTTCAGCAATGTAGCAGGATACAAGATTAACTCAAAAAAATCATTAGCCCTCCTATACACTAAAGATAAAAGGGCTGAAAAAGAAATAAGGGAAACATCACCCTTTATAATAGCTGCAAATAGCATTAAGTACCTTGGAGTAACTATAACCAAAGAAGTAACAGATCTATTTGACAAAAACTTTAAATTATTGAAGAAAGAAAGTGAAGAGGATATTAAAAAATGGAAAGATCTCCCATGTTCCTGGATAGTTTGGATCAAAATAGTAAAAATGGCAATCCTACCAAAAGAAATCTACAGATTCAATGCACTGCCCATTAAAATCCCAACACAATAGTTTAAAGAGCATGAAAAACAGTACTCAATTTCATTTGGAATAACAGGCAAATCAGTATTGCCAAAACAATTTTGCTCAACACAAGTACCTCAGGAGGCATCACCATCCCTGGCTACAAGTTGTACTACAGAGGTACAGTAATAAAGACAGCTTGGTACTGGCATAAAAACAAATTTGTGGATCAATGGAATAGAACTGAGGATCCAGAAATTAACCCAAAAACCTATGAATACCAGATCTTTGACAAAGAGGCCCAAAATAGTCAATGGAAAAAAAGATAATATCTTTAACAAATACTGTTGGCACAGCTGGATGATAGTGTGTAGAAAAATGCAAATAGATTCAAGCCTGTCACCCTGCACAAAACTCAAATTCAAGTAGATTAAAGACCTCAACACAAACCCAGCCACACTGAACTTGATAGAAATGAAAATGGGAAATATCCTTCAACGAATTGGCAGAGGTGACCACTTCCTAAATATAATACCAGTAGCACAGACACTAAGAAAAACAAACAATAAGTGGGATCTTCTGAAACTGAGATGCTTCTGTAAAGCCAAGAACACCGTCAATAGGACAAAATGACAGACTACAGAATGGGAAAAGATTTTCCACAACACTGCAAGTGACAGAGTACTGATATCTAAAATATATAGAGAACTTAAGAAGCTGGAGTCCAAAACCCTGGATAACCCTCATGGGGTTCAGAACTAAAAAGGGAATTCTCAGCAGAAGAATAACAAATGGCTGAAAGGCACTTGAAAAAGTGCTCAACATCTTTAGCCATCAAAGAAATGCAAATTAAAACAACTTTCAGATACCTACACCTGTCAGGTTGTCTATGATAAAAAACACAGATGACAGCCTATGCTGGAGAGGTTGCAGAGTAAGGGGAACACTCCTCCATTGTTGGTGGGAGTTTAAGCTTGTTCATTCTCTCTGGAATTAGTATGGTAGTTTCTCAGAAAACTGGGAATCCATCTCCCCAAGGATCCAGCAATACCACTACTGGGTGTATACTCTAAAGATGCACGTTTGTACTACAAAGGCATTAGCTCAACTATGTTCATAGCTGCATTAGTCATAATAGCAAGAACCTGGAAACAACCTAGATGCCCCTCAACTGATGAAAGGATTAACAAACTGTGGTACATCTACACAGTGGAGTACTACTCAGCAGTAAGAAAAAATGTTATACTGAAATCCACAGGCAAATGGATGGATTTGGAGAATATACTTCTTAGCAAAGTATAACAAACCCAGAAAAATATGCACAGGATGTACTCTCTCATTAGTAGACTTTAAACAAAAAAGCAAAAAGCAAAGCATGTCCAAGCTGCAAAACACAACCATTGAACAGCTTGGGATCTGAAACCCCTTGGATCGGGAACTTGGAGCCCATTCCCTCCAGAACACCTGACCCAGTTTTGATGTTGTGGGGTAAAGAAAGCAGATCTGCTGGGAGTGGATGCTGAACTAAGCCATACTGAGACCTTGTGAAATCCTGCCCTTGCTGTGGGAGGTGGAAAAATGATGTGGAGAAGAGAGAGTGACTGGTAGGTGTAGGAGGGGGAAGGGAGTTTGAACAAGAGTATACCAGGATAAAAAGTTTGACTTTATTCATAATAAAAAACCAAAAAATTGGTGAATAAAGTGATTTAAAACATAACACATACTCACATGTACACAAAACAAAAGAAAATCAAACAAATCAAAACAAACTTCTGATTTGACTGTAGATGATGTTGCTTAGCACGAATCTGTGGTGGCCATACTGCATTAGTTCTGACCTACTGTGTTTTCTTTATCTGTAGCTTCGCCTAACCTGGCTTGAGAAGCTTTAGAATTTATTTTTTGTTTCATGTATTTGGGAGAAAGAGAAATTTACTACTGCATAGGTTTTTTTAAGCTATTCTGAATGATTTGCCTTTAAAAAAAAAATAAAGCCTGATATTGACTTTAAAAAAAAATAAAAAAATAAAATAAATAAATAAATAAATAAAAGTAAGAAAAATTTGGATGCCTAGCATTTTCTGAAAAGATAAATAGAACCATGTAAATCATGTAGTCTTACTATATATTTATGAAATAAAGGTAAATTTAATAATACCAAATAGATCTTATTTTTCTATGTAATTAATAAATATTATATATAAATAATTATTCTTGTTATTATTCATTACATATTTTGTTTTCTTAGAAATTTTGTTTTAGTTGTCACTTAAGAATTTAAAGATGAAAATTTTAGTTCCAACACTGAACACATTTGTTAAAAATCTTGAAGAATATTCTCTTGAAGAAAAAAAGATCTTCATACAAAATGTAGTTATCCCTTGAATGTTAATATTTTGCAGTCAATTTACCCAATAAAAGGCTTATATTAAGAAGTTTTGAAGAAGATAATCCTTCATATAGAGAAAACTGTATCTGATAAATACATATGAATAATTGTGAGGCCATTTAAAAATAACATAACTTAAGCTTGATGGAAAGTAAAGTACTTTACCTGTTGACAGTCTGTAAATAGTCCTAAGAGCTCAGCTGCTTGCTGAGACTCTATTTGTTTAACAATGATTTCATGGTAGGTATGGGCCACAGCATAGACAGCATTGTACAAATTATAACCTTCTTCACTCAGGGCCATGTCAAATTTGTGTTGTGATAACCATTCTAATGTAGTATTAAATAAAAAAATGATTCATTGTACTATCATTTGTCTTGGAGAATGAACAATTAAAATAATTCCAATTCATTCTCATCTGAGAAATATCTATTGAATATTTAGAAGCATTTATTGTTTCCATAAAATTTCCAAATTTAGAAATCTTGCTATTGTGGTGTGCACAAGTGATAGTTCCATGGAAGGGGTCAAGGCTGAAATTTCTCTTTCTTGTAATGACATCCCATTGTGAGGTGGTGACCCAGATTCTCTGTATCCCTAAATATTGCCATCTTCTGAAGATGACTTCTAGCGTAGAGTTCATTTCACCATAAATTAACACAACATTTGCTGATGATATCATGATTTTTTTGTCATATATTACAGCCATGTTCATGAGTAATTGTATGCTATCTGGAATAATATTCACAAAAGCTAAACAGACTCCATTTCTGTCTATTTCATCTCTCAGGTCTGAGAGAAACTGCATTCCTTGGTAATCATCTGAGGTGACTAGCCCTATCCAGGTCCATGAGAAATAGAGCATCAAAGAGACAATGGCATGGGGTAAACATGCAATATTTTGCGCTATCTGGTTGACATAGGGAAACAGGACATTCTCACTCAGCACAGGTTGAAATGGTCCAAAGAAAATCTAAAGAATGAAGACAAAGGAAGCAATGTGAAAAATATAATAGGCCAGAAATTTACTTTTAGATATGAGCTGTGTTACTTTCAAGAAGTCCTAAAAAGCACACCAAGATTACCTCATAATGATTATATGTTAGTCCTACTGTATTCTATATTTCTCACTACTCTAAATGCTGAACAGTTTTTTTATGTTCCACAACTCAAGCCTTATTATAATACAAGGAAATGTTGGTGACATACCAGCATATAAATTCTTAATTTTTTAGAACATTACACACAAAAACGCATGATGTCAATTTATTCTCTACAAAAACTTAGAATTGGCATAGAGAAGCTGCTATGTCTTCTTATACTACACAGCCTTACCTTTGGAGTGATTTCAACAATTGACAGTTTTACAGATGTAGTCCATGATGGTCCTCTTAGTACTACATCACATGCATCTTCTCCACAATAATAATTAGGATCTCTTAAGCTTCCATTTTTGAGAGAATTTACTAGATCAATTATTCGGATTGAATCTAAGCACATTCTATTATCAAAGCCAAACTTCAAAGATGTGTTGGGTAAAATATAAGGGTTCTTGTTTATTTCATTAGTAGCAAAAAGTAATATGAGAATAAATTCATATTTCCATGTTGGTATTCTAAAGGAAGACACATGAGCATTATGGAGGATGTTGCAAACATAAAATTTTCAAAACAATTGAATTAAACATTTTTATATGATCCCAATAAATTATCTGTATCAATTCTATTTCATAATATAAATACAAAAATGATCATTAATACTAAAACTATTTCCAGAAATTATCCAAATATACCATTCTTATCTTTGTGAAAATCCACAAAGAGATTTATTGATCTCTGAATACCACCCTTGAACTAGAACACAGTCATAGATACTCAGTCTGCTATATATATTTTTTGTGGATTTGCATTCTAGTAAAACATGAAAAAATACTTAAAACATATCTAAATGATGATACTTTATCCTCTAATTGCAAGGGATAATTATTAAATCATTAAAGTTTAACAAATTTTATTATTTAAAATTTTTATTAATGTACACAAAGTATCATGATCATATTAATTATATAAAAATTATAAATAAATCTTGGTCCATGATTCCTACTTGAAGACTCCTAAATCACTCTAGTCAATGCTGCTATTAGGAAATTCAGTTCACAATAGCATTCCCTCAAGTGGGTCAACTATCCCAACTCATGACCCTCCAAAATACTCCTACTTTATATAGACCATGCTGTAGTAGGAGTCACAGAATATACCCACTATACTAAAGGCCTAGCTAGTACTTTTCACCTTAACAGTATCCTGTACTACACAGTTACTTGTCTCAATATTTATATTAAAGATGTTTACATGGAATTCCCTGGGAAAGGAAAATAAATAAAATCTCTTAAGTAAACTGGGGGCAAGGAGGGGGTCATAGAAATAAGAAATCAAAGATGAGTATATGAGAAAATTTGATGGTTAAGCTGGAGCAGTCAATAGCAATGAAAGAGATATATTGATGGAGGGAGACATTATAGGGGTAGAGAAAAACATGGGGCTATGGAAGATCTAGAATATATGATGATGACTCCATCTTAGTCTACTTGCAACAGTGGAGATGGTGCCTAAGCTGGCCCCTCCTAACTATTTTGATGGGTGAACCTCCTGTCATTATAGAGACTTTATTCAGTAACTTATTAAAGCAAAAACAGATATTCACAAAGAAACCCAAGGCTGAGCTCAATAATTTAGTTGAAATGATAGAACAGAGATTACAAAAGCAAGAGGGGTCAATATTTTAATGGGAAGACAAATGAACCAATCTAGTGGGTGCTCAGGAACTTTAGACTAACAGCTATGGAGCCTGCACTGAACCTGAGTAGGTTCTTTGCCTATGTGAGAGAGTTATGTATCTTGTTCTGTTTAAGGGGCCCCTGGAAGTTAGTTCAGAATATATAAATGGTACAGGAGCTTTGTTTTTGAGCCTATACCTTATGGTGAGAAATCTTGCATAGCCTTGAGGAAGGATCAAAGTTCTTTGACCTGCCCCAATGGAATGTAACAGGCTTATGACACTCTGTGGGAAGCCTTACATTTTCAGAAGATGGGATGGAGGGTGAGGAAGAGGGAAAGATAAGGAGGCAAAAGTAGGTAAAGAGAGGGATCTTAAGTTGGTATGTTAAATGAATAAAACACCTAAAATAAAGTTGAAAAAGTTCATAAGGACATACATGGATGAAAAACATGACTTTATTCATAATAAAAATAAAGTAAAATAATGAAAATTTTTTAAAAAAAGAGGATAGAAATTTAATCACACTGTGGGATTTAGAGGTGACCTTTGTGATGTGATTAAGGTTAGAGGTAAGGGGTAGCTTCTATAATGTATAACCTATCCAGGATCATCCATGAAGCAAAAACTGTTAGACAATATATTGCTAAAAGAAACTTGTCAAAATATATTTGAAACATGTTAGAATCATGGGCATATAAAAACTGTTTTAGGATAATGTACGTAAGAATTGTTGGAACTGATGATCAAGAAAAGGGAGAATATTCTCCTCAACTCCTACAAAGAAGATTAGAACATGCATGGGACCGAACTAGGCATTCTGATTGTAGATGACAGTTGTGTGGCGTGGTCAGTGTGCTAGACTTCTGGCAGAAGGTCCAGAGTTTATCCCTAGTGCATGAATTGGCACTTTGGAACCCATTTCTTATAGAGGGATACCTTGTTCAGCCTTAATACTGGGGTGTGGGGCTTGGTCCTGCCTCAACTTGATATACCAGACATTGTAGAACCCTATGAGAGAGAGGCCTTATCCTCTTTGAGGAGTGGAGAAGGGGTGGGGTAGGGTGACTGGGAAGAGGAGAGGGAGGGAAAATATGGTATGTAAAAATAAAAAAAACTAAATAAAATTTTTAGAAAAAAATAATAAAAGATTTTGAAGTTATAAATGAATCTCTTAAAGAAAGCCCAAAAAATAGTTGAAGCAAATGATGAAAATTGTTTAAGATAGAAACACAAATAATAAACAAAATTCAACCTGAAAAAAACTCTGAAAATAAAAAAATTTAGATAAGCATAACAAACAATAGAAAAGATGAAAAAGATAATCTTAGGTTTGAAGATACACAAGAATAAAGAAATCATCAAAGAAAATGTTCAAAATAAAAATTTTCTGACACAGAGCATCCAAGAAATCTGAGATAGTCTAAAAAGACACAACCTAAGTTATAGAAATAAAAGAAGAAAAAGATCCCAGCTCAAAGTCCCCAAAATTATATTTTACAAAACCATAGAAGAAAATTATTCTAATGCAAAGATGAACATAACTATAAATGTACAGAAAAACTTACAAAACACCAAATAGATGGAACTTGAAAAAATATTGCCCTCATAACATAATTATCAAGTACTGAAAAATAGAAAAAGTAATTATATTAATAATTTCAAGAGAAAGAATCAAATAAATATTAAAGGTAAAACTATTAGAATTTCACTTGACTTTTCAATATAGACTAAAAGTCATAAGGGACTGGAAAATGTCTGGCAGATACTAACAGACTACAGGTGACAGCCTAGACTATTTTATCCAGCAAAACTTTCAATCAGCATGCATTGACAAAAAAGATATTCCATGATAACATTTCATTTAAACATTATCTATCTTCCAATCCAGCTCTATAGAAGATACTACACAAAACCACCAACTGAATGAGAGCAACTAAATAGAAGAAAGTAAAGAAAATAAATGATTGCATACTACAAGAACCAAAAAATAATAGTATACATACAAAGATAACCACCACCAACAACAAAATATCAAGCACTAAAATTATATGGTTAGTGAAATCATTAAATATAAATGGCCTGAATACAAGGTGAACAATGTTGTCAGAAGAATCATTATTAAAACTAAAATAACAAATCAAGCAGTACACATTAATAATGAGAGATTTCGGTACTGCACAGTCACCAACCAAGAAGTCTTTCAGACAAAAACTGAACAGGGAAATATTGGAGATAGTATACTTCACTAACCAAATGTTCCTAACAGATATTTATAGAAAGTTTCACCAAAACACAAAATAATATATCATCTTCAGAATACCTCACAGAAATTTCCCCAAAATTAAACACATTTTGGACTCTAAGCTGATCTCAACCAAAAATGTAATTATCACCCTGCATTCTATCAAACCACCATCTAATAAAGCTATATTTCAACAACAGAAAGTCTACAATTAATAGGGAAGGGTAAAACTTTCTAATAAATAACAACTTATTTAAGAGGTAAATAATAAATGAATTAAAGACTTTCTGTAACTCAGTTGAAATAAATCAACTAAATACCCAAACATATGAGATGCAATAAAGTGATGCTATCACTAAGATCCTACAATAGAAAGAGATATCCTATAAGCTAATTAATAGCTCATCTAAAATCTCTAAAACAAATACAGGCTAGTTTATCTAAGAGAAGCATACTGTAGGAGATAATCAAACTGAGGGCTAAAATCAACAAAATAAAAACAAAAAAGCAAATGCAAACAAATTAACAAAACAGAACTGTTTCTTTGATTAAATCAACAAATAGAAAAAACTTAATCTAAAATATCTTTAAAAAGATATAATGTTAAAATCAACAAAAATAAGACTTGAAAGGGCAACACAAAATAAAGTAAAAATATAAAAATTAACCTGACAATACTAGGACTTCTATATTTCAAAACTGAAAACTTTAAAAGAAATTTATACTTACCTTGATAAATACCACTCATTAAATTAAGATTCAGTAAACAGTGTAAAGAAACATAACCTAAGGAAATAAAAGTAGTCTTTAAATTCTTCCAGTCAAATGCAACTCAGGACAAGACTGCTTTGGAGTTAAATTTTGTCAGACATTCAGAGACAAGTTAAATTGAATACTTCTCTAATTATTTTATAAAATAAAAACAGAAAATAATTGCCAAATTTATTTTATAAGAAATAGCTACCCTGATATCCAAACCACACAAAGATTAAACAGAGAATGACAGACCAATTTGCCTCATGCACATAAATGCTAAAATTATCAATAAAGTACTCAGAAATAAAAAATAACACATCAAAAATCATCATCTACTATATCAAAAATCCTTCAATCCATGAATGAAAGAATAGATTAACATTAAAAATCTGTCAGTGTCATCTACCATACAAAAAAATTGAAAGAAATAAACATATGATAATCTCATTAGATGCAAAAAATGACTTTGACAAAATTCAACATTATATGATAAGCCTTGAAGAGACAAGGCAAAGACATAAATGTAATAAAAGCAATTTGCCTTTATCAATACCAAATAAAGTCAAGAGAAACTCCAAGCAATTCTACTTAAATCAGATACAGGAGAAGGCTATTTATTCTCTCCACATCTATTCAAATTAAGGCTTAAAATTTTAGCTAGAGAACTAAGACATCTGAGGTATATCAAGAAGACACAAACACAAAGGAAGAAATCATAGTATTGCTATGCTCAAATAATATGATATCACAATAAGCAAATCTGAAAATTTTACCAGAAAACTGCTAATGTTGAGAAACACTTCAGCAAAGTGACTGGATATAAAATTAAATTTTAAAAATTCAGTAGCCCTCCTGTATCTAAATGACAAATGGACTGAGAAAACAACTTGGAAAATAACAACTTTCAAAACAAAATCACATACAATATAAAATATCTTAGTGTAATCCTCCGCAACTGAAAGGCTTGTGTGGCAGCTCACAGTGGCAGTGCTGCTTCACAGCATGTGTTCTTTAATTGTTATAGGAAAGCAGACTGACCAAACCATAGGGACAACACAAGCAGGAATCCTCTAGAGGGTCCACACCAGTCCCTTCCTTGACTGACTTCCAATGATGGACAGTGATGTGTATGTGGAAGCTGAAGTAAGTGATTTCTCTTGCCACAAATAAATAGAAAATAATGCTAAACATTTGAAAATGTGAGCCAACATCATTGAGCAGCAGATAATGTGTGTCTTACAGTTTACATTGCATTCAAGAAGTACATATGATAATTAAGTGTTCATGAAATGTTTTGTGTCAAATGATAAAATAGGAAATGTTAATTATGTCTATCCTTATACACTATTTAGCAATAATAATTACGTATAAACCCTTAAACACTATATTATTTTTGTATATGTTTGCTTCAACTGATTTTGCAATAAAGTATAGGCCATATTACTAACTTCTTAAAAATGTCATCGTTTTTATTATTTTGATTATAAGGCATAATGCCAAAATGGCCAAAAATTGTAAACCTTGCTGACCAGAAAACTAAAAACCATAATGTAAAGAAACCATCAAAATAATTTGTATACATTACAGGGGAGTTAACAGATATAATAAAGACTTTAAAATTCCACAAGATGCAAATAAAAGAGAATTTGGGATAAGAGTCAGCCTATGCAAAACAAGGAGAACCTCAGTATTTAAATAAAGAAGTTTCATGAACATTATATAGCAGCAATGCAGAGGAATTTCAATAATGTGTCACTGTTCTCTCTGCTCTGTGGCCATCACTGTTAACATTTTACACTCAGGATATGAAGATTTCATAGGCAAATCTTTATTCTCCTATAATTTTTAAAGTATTTCTTTTACTCATTTATTATATACAAGGATAGAAAGTGTGACTTCTTTGAAAAAATAAAGAAAGGAAGAAAGAGAGAAAGAAAGAAAGAAAGAAAGAAAGAAAGAAAAATGTGGTATTTAAAAAAAGGAAGTTGATCAACAATTGGTAATTAATTATGCTTGATTCTGTGATTGAGCATATGTACAGGTGAAAACTAATAAAACTGTGTTGACATAGAGTGTCATAGATGACAGTTTTATTTGTTATACTCCTTATCAGCTCCAGAATGATATAAGTTGCTGGTGTACAGACTATTTTTGAAGCAATGTATAGTTGGGCACCAGAAATAATTGTAAATAATAATTCCTGGCAACTGATAAAAATTATTATTTATTAAGAGATTCACACTGAAGCACTCACTAGTAAAAAAGAGACTAAGCAGCAGTACAGTGCCTGGAAAGATTGGACTGGTCCGCATAACTTCACTTTGTAGGTCACATCCTCCCTCTAAAAGCACTGTAGGGAAGGGGCAACATATGTGCACATTGAACCTAAACTGCTCCCTAGCCATGTCCCTAACACTGCTGCTCCAAGATCATAGGTGATTCTCAGATCTATGCTGGCCAAGAGACCATGCCTCTAGGTCAAGGTGATAGTATGTGCTCTCCACTACTTATATTCATAAGCATCGATATATTTTTCGATATATAGTCATATATACTATTTATACACCTTTTCCTCTATGAATAAAATGGGCTATGTTTTCAAAAACCAAAATTATGTAAACAGCTTATGAAGGCCTTTAGGAATACATGCTGATATAGATATTCTTAGCAGATACTACAATGCAAACTCTTTATACTAAACTCATGTTAGTGATATGTATTTCTGATTTTATATCGGATTATGAGACTGTGCAATGACAACGTTAAACATAAGGAGATCCATGATTAGTCAGGAAAGAGAAACCTGTCTGTGTCATCTTCCAGATTAGTTCATGGAAATATAATGTATAAAAGCCACACTACAACAAAATGCATTAGAAAATGTTAAAATAATGATCAATATCAAAAGAAATTTTTAGAAGTTACAAAGGCTACAGAGGAAAGTATAGAAACCTACAAAGTTTTTTTCACTGATACCTAATTTATGACATTTATGTAGTAAAGAAAGAAGATAATGACTTACCTAAAATCAAGTAGATTTTTATAAAAGCTTTCATTTATAGGTTCCTGAGATATAGAAAGATAAAAAAAAAACAGTCATTTCTCAATCCCCCATAATCCTCTTCACTGTGCTTTATTCTCCAAAAGCAACTGGGTTCTGTCAAACTGCACAAGGTGAGAGAAATTTTTAGAAACAAGAAGCAAATGATGAAAGCACACAGCTTCCTCATGTCTGCCAGGATCTATCTGAGCAAAGATGAAGCCAGTTTCTCATGCAGACAAACATCACATAATATTTATGTCCATGTGCCTGTTTTATTGCTGTTGATGACTGGAAAGCACATGTATTTACCTTAATTTTCTTTTGCCCATTCTGTGTCGTGCTCCCTAGATACATCTGGAAATTTCCAGCCTCAGGATTTTCTTCTGAGTATGACAACAACATTCCATCAGCACAGTTTAG
This sequence comes from Sigmodon hispidus, assembly GCA_004025045.1. Classification (NCBI taxonomy): domain Eukaryota; kingdom Metazoa; phylum Chordata; class Mammalia; order Rodentia; family Cricetidae; genus Sigmodon; species Sigmodon hispidus. Next base: position 5,753 of record PVIH01023519.1, on the reverse strand, counting down.
AAAACATGTTGTGAAGATTATACTTATTAGCCCCAGGTGCTATGATTTCCTTTATGTTTCTGACATAAATTCTTCTCCAGAGACAATTTCTTCCTGAGCACTTTGGGAACTATCCTGTGTCTTCAGTCAAGTGCATGAGCACCACTGGTGTTCATTTTAGTGGATTTTATCAAAATTTCTACTGTAATGAGAGCTGAGGTGCTCATAGAGGACCCATGTCATTCAGAGTTTGAGTTAAATCATAGGATAATATGTCCTCTGTTGTTTATAGCATGGAAGGGTAGCCTCACATACGTATTTCAGACAAGAACAGAATACTCACTCAGTTCTAGGATTGCTAGAATATGCTAGTCACGTGTGCAGAATGTTATGAAACTAACTTTGTTTCACTGTCCTGTACAGAACCTGTTATCCTGCAAGTACAAGAAAATTTATGAATTACTGTGACTCAACACTCAACCAGTCCAAAATCCACATCAGTACAACAGATATTCACATTCAAAGCAAATTCTAAAAACTGACCTCTCTCTGTTTGTCTCTGTCTCTCCCTCCCTCCCTCTCTCCTCCCTCTCTCCTTTCTTAATATTTGTTTTTCATGTTTAGTGTCTTGTAATAAAACATTTCTCCATCCAGAACTGTTTTACTCCAAACTTGTTTCTATTACTTTGTAACATACCCAGTTTCCAGATACAGTCTCTTGAGACTTTACCTACAAAAAATCAAAACAAAACCAAACAAACAAATAAAAACTTTGGTTGTTTGGAATGCAGAATTTATTTTTTTCCTTCTTTATTTATTTTGTATTTATCAAGAAAAACAGTAAAATGAATTTAAAATGCTGATAAGTTAACAATAACTATGAAGAAGATAAAAATCATAAGTATGACTTATCAAGGGTGATAATGCAAATAAGATTACTACACATATATTTACTTTGTGTTCAACTTTCCCTCTGAATTTTTCTTTTTCAGCCCTGTATATCCTTATTCAAGGTCCCTTCCCCCTCCCGCCACATCAGGTCATTTTTTCTTCTCCACAACTCCCCATCCCCTCCCTGGGCAGGGAGCAGACAGTCCTATGGTCACACTGACCCAATAATGCTTAGATCAGTCTCCACTCCTGACAAATCCAGTTTTGTCCCCACTCCCTCAAGAGTGAGTCAGGTGTTCCTATAGTTGGAGTGGGATCCCTAGTCTCAGTCCAGGGTATTTTTGATCCCAAGCTGTTCAGTGGTCGTGGTTTGCAGCCTGGGCATGCTTGGCTTTTTTCTTGTTTGTTTGTTAGAGACCACTAAGGAGTGAGTACATCCCCTGCTTATCTTTCTGAGTTTGTGATACCACACTCAGGAGGATATTCTCCAAATCCATCCATTTGCCTGTGAATTTTAGGGTATTGTTTTTTTCTTACTGCTGAGTAGTATTCCATTGTGTAGATGTACCACAGTTTGTTAATCCATTCTTCAGTTGAGGGACATCTAGGTTGTTTCCAGTTTCTTGCTATTACAAATAATGTGGCTACGAACATAGTTGAGCTAATACCTTTGGAGTGAATGAGCCTCTTTAGGGTATACACCCAGAAGTGGTATTGCTGGGTCCTTGGGGAGATTGATTCTCAGTTTTCTGAGAAACCGCCATATTGCATTCCAAAGTGGCTGAACAAGCTTCCACTCTCACCAACAATGTAGGAGTGTTTCCCTTGTTCCGCATCCTCTCCAAAATAGGCTGTCATCTGTGCCTTTTATCTTAGCCAATCTAACAGGTGTTAGGTGGTATCTCAAAGTTGTTTTGATTTGCATTTCTCTGATGGCTAAAGATGATGAGCACTTTTTCAAGTGCCTTTCAGCCATTTGTAGTTCCTCTGCTGAGAATTACCTTTTTAGATCTGTACCCCATTTTTTGATTGGGTTATTCAAGATTTTGGGCTCTAGATTCATGAGTTTTTTATGTATCTTAGATATCAGTCCTCTATCACTGGTAGGGTTGGTGAAAATCTTTTCCCATTCTGTAGGCTGTTGTTTTGTCCTATTGATAGTGTCCTTGGCTTTACAGAAGATTCCTAGCTTCAGGAGATCCCACTTATTGATTGTTGGTTTTAGTGTCTGTGCCACTGGTGTTATATTTAGGAAGTGATCGCCTGTGCCAATTTGTAGAAGTGTATTTCTCACTTTCTTTTCTATCAAGTTCATAGTGGCTGGTTTTAAGTGGTCTTTGATCCACTTGGATTTGAGTTTTGTGCAGGGTAACAGGCTCTGGTCTATTTGCATTTTTCTACACTCTTCCATCCAGCTATGCCATCACCGTTTGTTAAATATACTATCTTTTTTCCATTGAATGTTTTGGGCCTCTATGTCAAAGATCAGGTATTCATAGGTTTGTTGGTTAATGTCTGGATCCTCAATTCTATTCCATTGGTCCACAAGTCTGTTTTTATGCCAGTACCACGCTGTTTTTATTACTGTAGCTCTATAGTATAGATAGATTGAAGTCAGGGATGGTGATATCTCCTGAGGTTCTTTTGTTGAGTAAAATTGTTTTGGCAATCCAGGCTTTCCTGTTATTCCAAATAAAATTGAGTATTGTTCTTTCAAGGTCCAAAAAAGATTGTGTTGGGATTTTGATGGGCAATGCATTGAATCTGTAGATTGTCTTTGGTAGAATTGCCATTTTTACTATGTTGGTCCTACCAATCCAGGAACATGGGAGAGCTTTCCATTTTCTGATATCCTCTTCAATTTCTTTCTTCAGTGATTTAAATTTTTTGTGAAATAGGTCTGTTACTTCTTTGGGTATAGTTACTCCAATGTATTTAATACTATTTGCAGCTATTATGAAAGGCAATGTGTCCCTTATTTCTTTTTCAGCTCTTCTATCTTTAGCGTATAGAAGGGCTACTGATTTCTTTGAGTTAATCTTGTATCCTGCTACATTGCTGAAGGTGTTTATCAGCTGTAGCAGTTCTTTGGAAGAATTTTGTGGGTCACTTATGTATACAATCATATCATCTGCAAACAGAGATAGCTTCACTTCTTCTTTTCCAATTTGTATCCCCTTAATCTCTTTTCATTCCCTTATTGCTTTAGCTAAAACTTCGAGAACTATATTCAATAGATAAAGGGAGAGAGGATATCCTTGTCCAGTTCCTGACTTTAGTGAGATTGCTTTGAGGTTTTCTCCATTAAATGTGATACTGGCTTTGGCTTCTTGTAAATCACCTTTTTATATTTAGGTATTCTCCCTGTATTCCTGATCTCTCCAGGGCTTTAATCATAAAGGAGTGTTGGATTCTGTCAAAGGCTTTTCCCACATCTAAGGATGTGATCATGTGGTTTTGTTCCTTTAGTTTGTTTATATGATGGATAACATTTACAGTTTTTTGTATGTTAAAACAGCCCTGCTTTTCTAGGATTAAGCCTACTTGGTCGTGGTGGATGATATCTTTTATATTGTTGGTTATATTGTTGTATATGGTTTCCCAAAATTTTGCTGAGAATTTTCACATCAATATTCATGAGGGAAATTGTTTTGTAATTCTCCTTCTTTGTTGTGTCTTTGAGTGGCTTGGGTATTAGGATAATTTTGGCCTCATAAAAGGAATTTGGCAATATTCCTTCAGTTTCTACTGTGTGAAATAGTTTGAGGAGTAAAGGTAGTAATTCTTCTTTGAATGTCCGGTAGAATTCAGCACTGAAACCATCTGGGCCAGGGCTTTTATTTTTGGGGAGGTTTTTAATGACAGCTTCAATTTCCTTAAGGGTTATAGGCCTGTTTAGGTAATTAATATGATATTCATTTAATTTTGGTAGATGGTACCTGACCAGAAAGCTGTCCATTTCTTCTAGGTTTTCCATTTTTGTGGAATACAGATTTTCAATATATGATCTGATAATTCTCTGGATTTCCTGGGGGTCTGTTGTTGTGTCCCCCTTTTCATTTCTGATTTTGTTGATTTGGCACTCTCTCTCTCTGTTTTTTGATTAGTTTGGCTAAGGGCTTATCTATCTTGTTAACTTCCTAAAGAACCAACTCTTAGATTCGTTGATTCTTTGTATTGTTCTTTTTGTTTCAATTGTATTGTTTTCAGCTCTAAGTTTGATTATTTCCTGCCATCTACTCCTTCTAGGTGACTTTACTTCTAATTGTTCTAATGCTTTCAGCTGAGCTGTTAGGTCTCTAGTGTTGGATTTCTCTAGGTTTTTCATATAGGCGTCTAGCGCTATGAATTTTCCTCTTAAGACTGCTTACATTGTGTCCCACAAGTTTGGATACGTTGTAGATTCATTTTCATCAAATTCTAGGAAGACTTTGATTTCTTTCTTAATTTCTTCCTTGACCCAGAGATGGTTCAGCTGAGTGATGTTTAGTTTCCATGAGTTGGTAGGCTTTCTTTGGGTTTTGATGTTGTTGAACTCTAACTTTAGGCCCTGTTGGTCTGATATGTTACAAGGGATTATTTCCATTTTTTTGTATCTGTTGATATTTGCTTTACGACCAATTACGTGGTCAATTTTGGAGAAAGTTCCATGAGGAGCTGAGAAATATGTATATTCCTTTGCCTTTGGGTGGAAGCTTCTGTAGATGTCTATTAAATCCATTTGCATCATAACCTCTTTTAGAATCCTATTTCTCTGTTGAGACTCTGTCTGGTTGATCTATCCAGGGTTGAAAGTGGGATATTGAAGTCTCCCACTATTAGGGTGTGAGAATTGATGTGGCATTTGAGCTTTAGCAGTATTTCTTTTACCTAAGTAAGTGCCCTTATATTAGGGGCATAAATATTTAAGATTGAAATCTGCTCTTGACCAATTTTTCCTGTGATGAATAAGTAGTGACCATCTTGGTCCCTTTTAATTGCTTTTACATTAAAGTCTACTTTGTTAGATATTAGGATTGCAACCCCCACTTGTTTCTTAAGACCATTTGACTGGAAAATCTTTTCCCAACCCTTTATTCTAAGTCTGTGTCTGTCTTTATGGTTGAGGTATGTTTCATCTATGCAACAGAAGTATGGCTTCTGTTGTTGTATCCATCTTGTTAGTGTGTGACGTTTTATAGGAGAGTTGAGACCATTGATATTTAGGGAAATTAGTGACCATTGATTTTATTTCCTGCCATTTTTGGTGGTAACTTGTTTGTATTTCCTTTCTCTAGGTTATTCTTCTGTGGACTTATTGATTGTTTGTGATTTCGTGGATGTATCTGGGGTCTTTAGGTTGGAGTTTTCCCTCTAATACTCTCTGTAGTGCTGGATTGGTAGATAGATATTCTTTCAGTCTGACTTTGTCCTGAAATACCTTATTTACTCCATCTATGGTGATTGATAATTTTGCAGGATATAGTATTCTTTTTTGGCAGCCATGCTGTTTTAAGGTCTGTATAACTTCTGACCAAGCCCTTCTAGCTTTCATCGTTTTTATTGAATAGTCAGGCGTTATTCTGATGGGTCTGCCTTTATATGTGTGTTGGCCCTTTTCTTTTGCAGCTCTTAAAATTTTTTCTTTGTTCTGTATGTTTTGTGCTTGATTATATTGTGTTGTGCTCACTTCTTTGGGGGGACACATATCTATTTGGTGTTCTGTAAGCTTCTTGTATCTTTATAGGCATTTCCTTCTTCAGGTTAGGGAAGTTTTCTTCTATGATTTTATTGAAAACATTATCTGTGCCTTTGAGCTGGTATTCTTCTCCTTCTTCTATTCCTATTATTCTCAAATTAGGTCTTTTCATGGTGTCCCAGATTTCTTGAACATTTTGAGTTAT